>VDFB02290694.1:0-26732 GCA_007258455.2 Sequoia sempervirens
GTTTTTCCTATTGGGGCTTCTTATGGAATTTTGGGATGATGACATGTTCAAGGGGATATCTAGTGTCTTTGACCAACTACTCACCATTGACTCGATGGCAAGCTCTAGGAAAAGGCTTGTTTATGCGAGCATGTGTGTGTATTCATTAGAGAATGATGCTACCCTACCATATCTCCGTTGTGTCCCAGCTTGCATTGTGTAAAAAAATATTAAAGTTTGAATCTTCACATTTTATTTTCTTTAAGTGTAAGAGAATGGGACATTGAGAAATACAATGTCCATCCCCCCCCATCAAGCAAGGTTTGGAGAAAAAAAATGGTCAATGAACTAAGGGTGAAAAGAATAAAGGAATAGAGAAAAATTAGATCCCTAATGAACAAGGCAAGGATTGAATACGCCAAAATAAAATCAATAAGATGGAAAAACCTTGGATGGTTGATGAATGAAATATTAATAATTTGCAAATGATTGAAGAGAATGTCACAATTACGTGTGAATGAAGAGAATGTGTCACACGATGATTTAGAAAGAGAGAAGGAATTATTCAAAGAGATTGATTTGAGTCCTCTTATTCAAAAAGAAAGGACAAGCAAAGAAGGCTCAATGGAAGAGAAGAACGAGGTTATTTGTAAGGGCCTAGATAAGGATCTTTGGTTTGTAAAGAGGAAAAGAAACCAGCAACTGAGGTTATTAGTGAGGGCTTGGATAAGAAGGGATCACTAGTTGGTAAACAAGAAAATAAGGTAGTGGACTCTTCTAAGCATCCCAAAAAATCCAATTTACAAAGCAATAAGAGGAACTAGCCCCTTGATTTCCCCTCAATGGGGAAAAATAAGGAGGAGAAAATAATAGAGACCAAGTCTAGAATGTAGACTAAGAACAAAAAATCAATAGACTATGATGCAAACTCCAAAAGATTAGAAAGATTATTAGTCAAATACAAGGGAAGAGATGCCGAAAAGGATATAGATAATGGCAACATGCAAACCATTACATCCGTGTGCTCAATGAGCACCCCAAACTTTAAAAATGAAAATCATCTTATGATATTGCTATCAGGATTCAACCGTGTAGTTTCGAGTCAAACTCATTGACCCATGTTTCATGAGTAGTGGTTCAACAAGAACCCATCTCTCATGATATCGAATGGTCCACTTAGCACTCATTGCATCTAGGTGATGCTCACAGAGGTGATGAAAATCATCTTGTCGAATGTCAGAGGGCTGAATAATCCCCCAAAAACATGACCTTTCAACTTATCTTGATTGACAAGACAAATTGAACTTATTGCTTATATAAGAGACTAAAATTCCTATGGAAAGGCTGCTCAAATTTTTTTTTTTAAAAACAAGATTTTCAAAGACGATGGATGTCTTGGGTCTAATCATGATGGAGCCTTTAGAGGTGTTGCTACTTTTTAGAACTTGGCCTTGCTAGATGGTACTAAGTTGTGTGATGATCCTAACCATGTTGTCATTCTCTTTTACAACAAAAGAAAAAATGTCTTGTGGATTTATGTCTAATATTTAAGCCCCTAATACTACAAGTGTGAGAAAGAAGCTTTGGAATAGTCTCATTATATTTAGAAGTACATTCTAATGTTAAATGGCATATTATGGGAGATTTCAACGCTCCTTCAAAAAACAATGAGAAGAAAGAAGGATCTTAGATATCCTCAGTTAGCAAAGATAATTTGGTTGATTTCATTGACAACACTACATTGGTGGATTTGGACTTGCAAGGAGCACACTTCACCTAGTCAAACCGACAGGTGGGTCCTTCTCTCATCCTGATATGGTTGGATCATGCCTTAATTTCCCCTCACTCGTTATCCTTTTATTGTTTATCCTTGTTTGCCTTTACAAAAATTGGTTCATATCACTCCCCTATTATGTCATATTTGGGCAAGTTGGAGAAGAGAAAAGGATTTCCCTTCAAATTTATGAAAATGTGGACTCATCACCTAGATCTTCAAAACAAAATTAAGGATTAGTGGAGCATTAGTGTTGTAATGTACGACCCCTGATTTTTTTTATTTTCCTCAGAGTTTTTTGCCTTGCTGCTTATGTTTGTCTGAGAATGTTTGTTTGTACTTTTCAAGTGCTAGTAAATGTGTTTGCATACATAGAATGCTCATAACATGGAAAGCATGAAAATAGCATAAAAGAAGTATTTGCATAGATAGCTTTCAGACTTATAATGCTCAGAAAATTACAGTCCTTTCAAATACATTTTCAGACTCAAGGAATTACATTCAAACCTGTTATTTTGAAGCATATAACAGCAATGTTTGAACTCCAACTTGTAGCACTTTCTCCAAGGAAAAGACCCTTCAAAACCTATGCAATCCTCACTCCCAAACAATAAACTAACAGCTTCGTCACTGGCAGAAAATAGAATTGTTTGCAACAGATTAGAAACTGAGATTAATCCTCAATCTGGGCGCCCTCTCCTTGGGGCGATTTTGCTCCAATAAATTAATGCCTCAACAAATAAATGCAAGTAAGTACTTGATGAAATCGCCTCAGCCTTGGGAATTGAAAGAAACAATACCCACAATCAAAAACCCCACTAAATAAGAGTTATGAGCAAATAATCAGGTCTGTCCATGGTGCCAAAGTGCCCAGAAATCTCTGAAATTATTACCAAACTTTCACTAGAACACCCCAAAATGAAGCAATGCATCCACAAACCAAAACCAATCAACCCCAACTCAGAAATACTCAAAAATCCTCATACTATTTGACTGAATCTGCAACAATGAAGCTCAGAATGTGATCCCTGGATGGAACCACACCTTCACCATCTAGGGTAGATCTTGCACTACCGAAACCAGCTCCTCATGTCAAGGGTTTTCGTCCTCAACACCAGTTTCAGACCTTCTGGAGTAAATCTAGCAACATCTCCTTATGCAACCAAAATCAACATAACCAAATGAGAGCCAAAACTCATATTTATAAAGTGGGGGAAAGATTAAGGCAACTTGTATTTGAGTTTGAATACATTTCCCTCTCATTTCACTTTATGAAATGTCATGAAATTACCCCAAGAGAGGCGTCCAACTTTTTGCCTCCAAAATTCCACTTTTGATTTTTAATTTAAAATTGACTTTTAGCCTAAACTAGGCATCCTACCTTATAAGACATAATATTAGCCTTTAAAAATGATAAATAAACCTATTTTCTAGGCATCCATTTGAAATACATGGCCCCTCTTTTAAAACAACGTTGTGCAACTAGGCCAAGGGATGCTCATAAGGAAACTATTTGCACTTTTGTAGCCTTCTAAAACGACTTAAAGTTATCACTTAGGCACCAAGGTACTTTTTAATGTCCCCTCCACCCCTCAACTTAAAATTATAAAGTAACTTTATTTTAATTCATTTTTTGAAGAGGAAAACAAATATTTAAATATTCCAACCTTAGTAACTAGGGGCCTCAACTGAAATAATGCTGTTGAAAATAGCCTAACTGCCCCAAGGCCTGTCCAACCTCAAAATCATTTTGCTCATCAAAAGATGTCACCATAACCAATGATAAAAGGTAAGGGCAGCGATAATCAAACTGAAATCCTACTGAAGATATAGCAGAGATGAGTATGGAGGTAGCAACAAAATCATCTCCTAGGATCAAATCATCTCTGTCATCCAACCTCAACCATGAACTACTCAACTATTGGACCGAAGAAACCATCCAACTCATCTGCAAATCCAAATCCGAAGTCATATGCAAGCTAATCGGAAAGTAGGCAGCGGTACTAATACAGGAACTTGACCCACTACTCCAATTCTGAGACAACTCCTCATGACTGGAAACTGCACCTGGGTTCCAAATCTTACTATTTTCACCCAATACAATGCTACAATTAGGAGTATTCCCATCATCCAACTCAAAAAGCAGATTGTCATATGCCATATCAGCATCTACCTCAAACAAAGGATTATCAATAAACTGAAGATTATCCTCAACTCCCAATTGAAACCAATCCTCTTGCTAATCCAAACTCTTATTTTCTTGGACAATGTGCAAAGTCATACTCCTCCTGAATGAAATCAAGCTCCTCCATTATATGTTTGATCTCATTAGCCCTTTCTTTGTTCTTCTGCTCTATAAAATGTTCAGCCTCATAGAGCTGATCATTTGCTTCAAGAAGTGCCCCTTGGACACTTTCCAAAGCAAGCTTCGTAGAGTTAAGCTCAATGGTGAGCTCACTAACCTCTCCCCTTAACTGCTTTGACATAGACAAGGTTTCATATGCAAACTTGGTAGCTATATCTCTATCATGCATCATGTGTAAGTAAGTTGCTTAAATTCTTCCATAGAGTTCTTCAATGTATGTAAATCAGAAAATGAAATATTAAGCTCACTTTCCACATGCATATGTTCGCTGTCCAAACTAGATAAAATATGAACCTCATTTCTAGCGGTTACCAAGAGTTGTCTTTTCCAATCATGATCAAGCAAAAATGATGAACTGTTGTTATGTGGCATGCAAAAATCAGAACTATTATACCTGTTATCAAAGTCTCCATCATTGTCCCAAATTACTTGTGCCACTCCCTGATTATCCTTAAAAGAAGATTGTAAACCTGAACCAACCAGGCTACAAGGTCTTTGTTCAAAATCAGCTACCTGTAATGCGAAATCAAATTCCTTTTCAAGATTGAAAACATCACTATCGATGCCATCCTCTATGTATGGCTCTCAGGATGAAGTAAGGACATCATTACAATAAAAAAGAAATTCATCCCAAAGTGGGTCCTTGTCATACTCAAGTGCCAACACACCTGGGTCCCATGTGTAGAAAGGTTGATCACTTTGTTTAGAGAATAAGTGTTTGTTGTGCTCCTCATGAGTAGTTATCTTTCTGAATAAATCACTCTCCAACTCATTATCACTGAAAACATCATACGCATCTCTCTCCATAGGTCTGATTTGGTAGTCTAACCCAAAGCCACCTGTCACCATTACCCACATGGGGTAAAGAATCATCATTAATAGCTAATTTGAAGTCATCATCTCTTTTGTTTTCATCATGCCCATCATCTAAAGGTATCTAAATTTCATTGGATAGCTCTAAGGGTGTATACAAGGTTG
Organism: Sequoia sempervirens; assembly: GCA_007258455.2. Taxonomy (NCBI): domain Eukaryota; kingdom Viridiplantae; phylum Streptophyta; class Pinopsida; order Cupressales; family Cupressaceae; genus Sequoia; species Sequoia sempervirens. The sequence goes on from VDFB02290694.1 coordinate 5,097, forward strand.
TTGTTTCATCAATTCCTTCATGCACAACCTCATCTACAATAGTTGAATGCATGACCAAAGAGTCATCCTGAGGCTCTGTCTCACATCCATCAAGTTCCAAAGCAATTACTTCATCTGATTTTTCTGCTATGAACTTCTTTTCAACCACTTGCCCTTCATTGAACCCATGAGGCTTCAACTTTGCCACCTCCTTATAATGAAGTTCAAGTTCCTTCTTGTCAAACCTCTCTATGAGTCTCTCAGTAAACTTAGTATAAGAAGTAATCTGAGCATGCCCCATTATGATCATCCCACAGTGCCACCACTTATGTGCAACTCCATCAAGGTGCATAGCAGCATATTTTAGGGCTTCTTTCCCAGGCATGGGGTTTAGATTGAAGTATGTGTCCACCCTTTGAACCCATGCTCTCGCTAAAATCTCACCAGACCTGTCAAAGTAAGGAATGCTAAGTTTTTCATCTTTCCTTCTAAGTCATTATGATGTTCTCTATTACCCCTGTTAGGCGTATGCCTCATCCTGAGATCTATATAATCCTGAAATGATATGTCATGCTGGAAACCAGGGCTTGCATCCAACCAATCTTGTCTAAATTGATCCTGCAACTCAACTAAGGTAAGCTCCTTATTGGGTTGTGCTTCAAGTCTTGGTGGAAATATAGGCATAAGAGGCCTAGCCATGGCTGCCCTATTGTTTTGAATGGCTTCCCATGCTGACCTGCGTCATTTCCTTGCCCCAAACGGTCTAATCTTTGTACCAACTATGCGAGTTTTTGATTGGTCTCTTGAGCATGTTGGGCTGCTCTTTCTTGACCCCTAACCACTGCATCCAAGAGTTGCATCATACGATCTTGCTTACTAATATTTATTTCGGCTTCTCTTCTTTCACCCATGTTTTTCTTCTTGGTACCTTCTTTGTCGATCACTAATGCTCATAGTTTTGTATCACCTACTAGCTGATAGGATGATTAGTGCTTTGATACCACTGTAATGTACGACCCCTGATTTTTTTTATTTTTTTTTCCTCTGAGGTTTCTGCCTTGTTGATTATGTTTGTCTGAGAATGTTTGTTTGTACTTTTCAAGTGCTAGTAAATGTGTTTGCATACATAGAATGTTCATAACATGGAAAGCATGAAAATAGCACGAAAGAAGTATTTGCATAGAGATAGCTTTCAAACTTATAATGCTCAGAAAATCATAACAGAAAATTAGAATCCTTTCAGATACATTTTCAGACTCGAGGAATTACATTCAGACCTGTTATTTTGAAGCATATAACAGCAATGTTTGAACTCCAACTTGTAGCGCTTTCTCCAAGGAAAAGACCCTTCAAAACCTATGCAATCCTCACACCCAAACAATAAACTAACAACTCCATCAATGGCAGAAAATAGAACTATTTGCAGCAGATTAGAAACTGAGATTAATCCTCAATCTGGGCGCCCTCTCCTTGGGGCAATTTTGCTCCAATAAATTAATGCCTCAACAAATAAATGCAAGTAAGTACTTGATGGAATCGCCTCAGCCTTAGGAATTGAAAGAAACAATACCCACAATCAAAAACCCCACTAAATAAGAGTTATGAGCAAATAACCAGGTCTATCCATGGTGCCAAAGTGCCCAGAAATATCTGAAATCATCACCAAACTTTCACTAGAACACCCCAAAATGAAGCAATGCATCCACAAACCAAAACCAACCGACCCCAACTTAGAAATACTCAAAAATCCTCATACTGTTTGACTGAATCTGCAACAATGAAGCCCAGAATGTGATCCCTGGATGGAACCACGCCTTCACCAGCTAAGGTAGATCTTGCACTATCGAAACTAGTTTCTCAATGTCAAGGGTTTTCGTCCTCAACACCAATTTCAGACCTTCTGGAGTAAATCCAGCAGCATCTCCTTATGCAACCAAAATCAACATAACCAAATGAGAGCCAAAACTCATATTTATGAAGTGGGGGAAGGATTAGGGAAACTTACATTTGAGTTTGAATACATTTCCCTCTCATTTCACTTTATGAAATGTCATGAAATTAGCCCAAGAGGGGCGTCCAACTTTTTGCCTCCAAAATTCCACTTTTGATTTTTAATTTAAAATTGACTTTTAGCCCAAACTAGGCGCCCACCTTATAAGGCATAACATTAGCCTTTAAAAATGATAAATAAACCTCTTTTCTAGGCATCCTTTTGAAATACATGGCCCCTCTTTTAAAACAACTTTGTGCAACTAAGCCAAGGGGTCTGCTCATAAGAAAGCTATTTGCACTTTTGTAGCCTTCTAAAACGACTTAAAGTTATCACTTAAGCACCAAGGTACTTTTTAATGTCCCCTCCACCCCTCAACTTAAAATTATAAAGTAACTTTATTTTAATTCACTTTTCGAAGAGGAGAACAAATATTTAAATATTCCAACCTTACCAACCAAGAGCCTCAACTGAAATAATGCTACTGAAAATAGCCTGACCAGGTCCAACTACTAAAAATTGACTTACTATTTTTAGTAAGAACTAAAAATAGTAAAACCACCAAAGATACAAGCTGGAGAGATAACTGATATGCCAAAGGGCTTACTGTGAACAGTAAGCACTGGACTGGTCCTCTGCTAAAAATAGAAAACCCACGCCAAAAACACTGAAAAAACCCCACAAAAAGGACTGGCACAAGGCATTAAACCTCATCATACAACTTCCACACATTGCCCAAACAGGAAACCCTACACTGCTTTGCCTACCGGACCAGTTACTAAATATAGCACTTACTAAAAATAGTAAGTGTGTCAAAACCAAACTAATCCAAAAGAGGGCATTGAAAATGGGGACATTACAAGTGTGAAGGGTTCTGCCATGTATAGGATAGTAGAAACGATAAACAATGTGAAAAATAATATCAGATTTGGAAAAAGACCTTCGTTAGGAAGATCTTTAAGAGGAAAGAGGAGGTTAAGTTAAAGGTGGATAATATTTAGGAAGAAATCCAAGTCAAAGGTATCAATCAAGATATTATGTTAAAAGAGAAGGAGTTTTTGATGGAGTTGCACTCTCTTATATCTAAGGACTTTTGGAGGTAGTGTTCTAGTGAAGTTTTGCTTAAGGAGATTGAAACACCAAATTCTTTCACTTAACCACTCTCAACCACAAATCTTCTAATAGAATCAAAGAAATCTAGATGGATGGCATCCACACTTTGAAGGAAAATGAAATAAGAAACATAGCTATGGGATTTTCTCCAACATTCAACTTGTTAACAATGACATTGACTTGTCAACTCAACAAGGTATTCTTGAGGAGATTCTGAACTTGATTGATGAGCATGATATAAGAGAGCTTAATAAGCCCCTTACGGATGATGAAATGAAGGTTGTCAGCTTCTCCTTTGAAGGTTACAGATCCCCTGGCCCAGATGGCTTTCCTCATTTTTCTTTATAGATGTATTGGTATATTGTTAGTAATGGTGTAATTGCTACCTCCAAGGAGTTCTTTAGCAGTGGAAGGGTGTAAAGGAATTGAATTCTACTTTTATGGTTCTTAACCCCAAGAAGGTGGGTGCCAATTCCTTTGCTGATTTTAGACATGCCAACCTTCATAACTCTATATATAATATGTTTTTCCAAATTATGGCCTTAGGACTACAACAATTTATGCCTAAACTAATTTTGGTTCAATAGAGTGGCTTCATGCATAATAGACATATTTTTTACTCTATTATTTCTATTCAAAAGGTCCTCCATTTCTAATGATTAAAAAAAAGGAAGGTGTCGTTCTTAAGTTGGCTCTTATGAAGGCCTATGATAAGGTGGAGTGGAGTTAAAACATAAAAGTTTTAAGAAGTTTTGGTTTTAAAGACATTTATTAAAAAATATCAGTGAAATGACCTTGACCCCTAAATTCTTGATTTTAATCAATGGATTACCATTTAGTTTTTAAGAGCTCGAGGTGCATCAAACAAGGAGACCTTATTTCCCCCTTTTATTTATTATTATGGTTGAAGCTTTGGGAATAAATTTATATAAAGAAATTTGTAGAGGTAGTCTCGAAGACATCAAATCTGCCTCAACCTATATTCCTTGCTTTCATTAGCACGTTGTTGATGAAACTATCGTCATGGGAGAAGCTTCAATCACTGAAGCTAAAGAACTGAAAAAGAATAATCTCCAATTATGAAAGGATTCAAGTCAAAAAATCAATCTCCCCAAGAGCACTATTTTATCGTTGAACACCCTGAATGTGAGATGGTAGAAGATTTCCTGTATTCTTGGATGCCAAGTGGATCACCTCCTAAATATCTTAGGTTGCCTCTATTTTTTGGTGTGCTTTTGGAATCATTTTGGAACAAAATTATTGATAGTTTTCAACATAATTTGGCAAGTTGGAATGGGACCCTCCTTAGCCAAGTTGGTAAAGCTCAATTGATTAAAGCTACTTTGCAAAACCTCCCAATGTATAGCTTGAGTTTGCTGAAAATGCCTTCGAAAATTGCTCATAGAATTGAATAGATTTAAAGAAAGTTCCTCTAGGTTGGGATTGAATATTGGAAAAGATTTCCTTTAGTTGCTCAACACTCTATGTGTAGGCCTAGGAATAGAGGAGGCCTTGGTATAAGAAGATTAAAGAATTCAACCTTGCTTTCAATGCAAAAATTATGTGGAGACTACTTAAGAAGAAGGAATGAACAAAGATTATCAAGAGGAAATACCTCCATCATTTTGGGCATGATTCGGCCAACCTATCTTTATGACCTCCCTCAAGGTTCCTACTTGTGGAAATATATGGTATCCATGTAATGTCCCCAAAAATTGGACAAAATGACTCAATTATTTAATATTCCCTAACTCTTAAATTATTTTCAAAAGAGGGATATTAAATAATTAATAAATCAAGTTATTAAGTGACTTAGTAAAATATTTAAAATATTACCTTGTAAAAGTCACTTGTATTTTGAAGGGTGAAAAATCATAAAGTGTCTTATGAATTATTAATAGCATTTCTTAATAAAAAAATAAGAAGAGGGTCACTTGTAATTTGGAATGGAAATACAAAAGAAAGAAGGAAAGGATTCGCACTTTTTGAAAATGAACTTTTTTTTCATGTGAAAGCTCGAGCTTCCTGGTCTTCGGGTTTGGAAAACCCTAGCAGCCATTGTTTCGAGTGTGGAACATCACTCCTAGCATGGCATAGTTGAAGGTCTTGAAAGGCAAATATATGCATTTTGGTAGCATTCATTCTCAACCCTCTTGAGTCGAGATTTTGAAAGAGATTAAAGAAAATGAATTCAGATTTTGAAGAGTTCATTTCCAGAATTTGAAGAATTCGATTTTCAGCTTGAGATCAAATTTTTGTTGCTACAGTGACGGCGCTACAGTGCGCGAATAGTAACGATGAACAGTGACGGTGCTACAGTGCGCGAATAGTATCGATGAACAGTGACGGCGCTACAGTGCGTGAATAGTGACGATGAACAGTGACGGCGCTACAGTGATTTCGCTACAGTAGTATTATGCATTTACTCTAGACACTGATAAATCCCACATAAGAACACAGATTGAGTCACGTTTTTGAGTATTTGGGTGAGCTGTGAGTAAAAACGTGTTTGCAAAAGGAAGAGACCATTCTCTTCTCATACAGCAGGGACGTGGTTGATGTTGGAGACCTTTGGAAAGTGCGTTTGGAGTTTATAAGGCAAAGCACACCTATATATAAGAGATTCGACTACTAAGAAGACATTGCAGCTGCTGGTAGTGTTTACAAGGTGATTATGAGACCGACTCCATCACTTTCAGGTTGAGGACGAGCTACAACCAGGTCTGAGACATTCTATTCACCATATCTGGGCATTGTTGTGCTTGTAAGTTCATTTGAATGCTTCGTTGGGAATCTAAGAACATACTGTTTATTTTGAGAATGTTTATTGTAAACTGCAGTTAATATAAACTCAATCAAAACTGCTGTTACAGCCTTGTGTAGTTTCTGTGCATTAGGCAGCAAGTCTTTTGAGCATTGGAGATAGAATAACTTCTTATTTGCTGCAATCTGACACTGTATGAGTCCTTCAGTCCTTTATCAGCTCTGCATCTTTTGGACTCCGTTCTAGTATTGGGTGAGCTTGTGAAATCATATGTCAACCTGGGAATGAAATATTGTAACAGTGATGTTCAAAATATGATATGTATTGCATTGCCCAAATAGCCAATAGTCTGCTACAGCATTAGATGTTCCTTGGTTGATTGCTGCTAAGACATTGTAATGATTATTGCACTCAGAAATCACATTACAGTCTGCTGTAGTCAGTTTCCAATCACTTGTGTGTACTGTCAATGCTTATGTGTGGAGCCATGAATGTAGTTGTAGTCTTGTCTATGTGGATCTGCACTGGACCATTTTATTGGGAACACCTACAAGTATTTTGAATTAGATGAAATTGCATTTGAATGCATTTAGCATTGTCCTTGCTCAACTATACACTCTATTGTTTGTTAGATTTGCATATATTGAATCATATCAACTGGTTAAACGGAAATCACTCAAACAAAGACAAACTCAATAAATTCTCAGACTACAAGTCAGGGACTTTACAGTGATACCTGGAAACATACAAAACATCTTGACAGCATATAAATGAGCTCTCTTCAAACCAATGAACAATCGGAAATTATAATAGCATATGAACAGCTCACGCATCAGTTGTTGATAAAAATTACAAGGGAACAATACAGAAATTTTAGAGCAAATTTTGCACTGCTCATCTCAGTGGTATCAGAGCTCAGAGCATCCTGCCAGCCTGTTTGGGTATTGGATTCAATTTCAGTTGCAGTAGAGTGATAGATATTTCAGTGAGTGAGATGGAGTCCTTTCAGGAGTGCATGGAAAAATTGTTGCAAAGCTTTGAGCATTATAACAAGACTTTAACTAAATTGTTAGAGCATCCTGAGATTTTGGAAACTTCCTTATTAGTTGACAAAAATAAGGATAATGATTTCCATTCAGTTAAGGGTGATATGGTGGAGGTAGAATCAATCACTATGGGTGAGGGATATTCAAAACTCTTCATAGGTGATTTGCAACTCATTATTAATAAACTAGGAGAAGAGAAAAACTTCCTTGATGAATCCACTTATGATTACATTGCTGCCCCTGTAGAGTTACAGCAGGACAACATACCGTTATCCAGTGATTCAGCTGAGTGGGTTGGTCAGTGCATGGAGCAAACTGAGCTCCCTTGTATTGAGACATTTAATCAAGTTGTGGAGGATATCACTACAGGTGGAATTAGTGTCGATCTAATTCCAAATCAGAATGTGCGCATACAGGACTTTGCAGAAGAAGAGTGTGATGTGACTCAAATAATTCAGAAACAATTTGATGCTTCTTCATGCGAAACAGAAGTTGTTCATACACCCCATAGTCCGCACAGTTTGAAGAACCAGTTGAAGGCACAAATTAGAGGTGGTATTGGACACACACTTGGTGGATCAGCCACTAGGGTTATACCTACACATGTAGATAGAGACGTAGGTGATTCCGTTTGGATTGAACATACATTCTACACCATGGAGGAACATTTTTCAAGGTTATATGAGGCTTCATGCCTTAGAGAGTGGATTGTGGAGACCAAGAGATGGCCTAACAAGAAAATCCTACAGTTTGATAATGTTTGGTATGTTATGGATCCAACACCATGGAGTTGGATGGGAGGAAAATTCATTTCAGCTAAGGATGTGAAAGTAGGGATCAATTTTGTGGTAGCTACGGTAGCTAGAAGAACACATGACTTTCAGCTGGGCACACCTCTTAGACCAACACTCATGGAGGGGCAACCTATCCATGAAGAAGATATAAGGAAAGACAAGGAAGACACATCAAAAAGACATAATCACAGTTATGATCTTCTTAAAAGGACACAATGGTTGTGTGTTGGGTGGTCTATAAGAGCTAATAAGGCCAAGATGCTTGCTGCCCAAGCAAGACAACACTTACAAGAAGCCAAGAAAGGATGCAATCTGATAGATAATGCAAGAAGACAAAGAGAGTCACACATTAGATCCTTATTTCTGCCAAAGGAAGAATGCGTGGATGTGGAGTATACAAAGGAAGAACTTCTTAAGGTAAGCCTGCAAGAAGAGCATGTCGAGTTGATTAAAGAAGACTATTTACAAATAGCTAGAGATAGAGACATGGCTGTCCAATTGGTGAAAGATCAAGATAGAGAGATTGTTGATCCTTGTTTACTTTTGAATGGGCGTAATCACTCCTTTCACAATTTAGAAGATCGGTCCTTTATAGCAGCTACTCCTAGGATACAAGATGACAAGGTAAATGGTGTAGGAGTTGTACAAATTGAGGAAAGGATTGAAGAATCACACAATGAGGTACCTTGCAGCCTAGTGACATTTAGTGATGAAGGCTTCTTTGAGCCACTTCCACCCCTAATCACTTGGGAAGAAGATGAGACAAATCAAGACTTGATGGTGTTTGATGACTACAATGTAAGCATAAAAGAGGTTTCCAAAGATCTGATTTGGGACAGCGATATTCTTGCTCATTCTTATGAGATTGCTACTCTTACACATGGAAGAACTTGTGAAAATGAGTCTACAAGTGTTGGTACACAAAGTGTGAGTGTTGGGCATGAAACTTTCAATGGAGATGCACTTGTGAAGCTTGAAGACATGGCACAAGAATATGACAGGTATTCTAATTTATATAACAGCTGTCCTATTCCTTCACTCCATGATGAGGTAACAAGTTCACGTAAGGATGATAGTACCATAGAGTTTTCTATGGATGGTGCTCAAAAATTGGGTGTTGAAAATGGATTTTGTGAAGTGAATTCAAGTCATATGAGTTCTGATTTTGTATATCAGACTTGGGAGGATGTGGAAAGAACACAAAATTGGTGTGATATATGGTCACAAAGGGCCAAGGAGGCTAAGCTATTGGCTGCTCATGAAAGACAACGTCTTCAACGAGTCAAAGAACAAGCTCACCACTTAGATCAAGAAAAACAACAAAGGGAGGCTTATCTTAAAACTCTCTTTCGAAAGGATAATGTTACTGAGGTCGAACAGGTCGTTAACAAGCCTCTTATGACAGCCAAACACAATGAACAAATGAATTTATATGAATCAGAAATTTCATGTTGGTCACACATTTGTAGTGAGGAGATAGATGGGACGTATCAATTGGGTGGTTTCCAATCACTTGTGTGTACTGTCAATGCTTATGTGTGGAGCCATGAATGTAGTTGTAGTCTTGTCTATGTGGATCTGCACTGGACCATTTTATTGGGAACACCTACAAGTATTTTGAATTAGATGAAATTGCATTTGAATGCATTTAGCATTGTCCTTGCTCAACTATACACTCTATTGTTTGTTAGATTTGCATATATTGAATCATATCAACTGGTTAAACGGAAATCACTCAAACAAAGACAAACTCAATAAATTCTCAGACTACAAGTCAGGGACTTTACAGTGATACCTGGAAACATACAAAACATCTTGACAGCATATAAATGAGCTCTCTTCAAACCAATGAACAATCGGAAATTATAATAGCATATGAACAGCTCACGCATCAGTTGTTGATAAAAATTACAAGGGAACAATACAGAAATTTTAGAGCAAATTTTGCACTGCTCATCACAATCCAATAAACTTATCCATCACAAGGTACAAAATGAACTATGTAAGTGGGTCATTCTGATTATCAACCATTGCAAAATACTGTATGGGTATAACATGATTATATTGAGGTTGTTAATGGTTTCAAATATTGGAAAGCCATGTCAAACTCCTTCGAGTCTCAAGCTTCTTCCATGCCCTTTTCTAGGCTGTAATCTATGTTGCCCCTTTTCCATATACCTCAACATCACAACAACAATGAACTAATTTGTAGTGGGTCTACCACTAGAGCCTACTCAATTGCCTCATTTTTTTCCTCTTTACTGCCTCAATAAGATCATCCCCCCTTTTGGGCTAAGCTTTGGTTGCCATAGCTAATTCCTTAAATTAACATCTTCTCTTGACTCTTGGCTCAAAATAAAATCCTTACCATTGATAATCTCATTAAGAGAGGCTTGGTTCTTCCTAACAGATGTTCACTTTTTGAAATGGTTGAAGAAAATGCTCCCCATTTGCTATTAGAATACACTTTTTCTAGGGAGCTTTAGGATTCTCTTGTTTCCCTTCCAAGGTCCTTTGGCTCTTCCTCAATGTGATTTAAGGTCTAGTGGACCAATAGGTTTCTCAATCTCTTAATCCTTTAAAAGTCTAATGGGCCCTTGTCTTACCCCATATTGCTTGAGGTCTTTGGAAAGAGAGAAACAATAGATATTTCAAGAAAAGAAAGCTTTGGCTAGTAGAGTGGCGGGAACAATTGGTTTGGCAATCAAGGAAAATTTTCTAGTTGGGATCAAAGAAAAGGTCTCATATGCCCCAAAGATTGGATTTTGCACTTCTGATTTAGAGATTGTTGTGGATTTTATATTGATATCCCTCTCAAAGGATCTGATTCTCAGAGATCGAACATGTTTTGGACTCCCCCACCATTTAATTGGGTATAAATTGTTTTTTATGGGGCCTCCAAAGAAAACTCAAGCCCTATAGGTGGTGGTGGTGGAGTTTTAAGAGACCACAAAGAGAATGTGATAGGTACATGTATGCAATCAACTTGGGGAAACAAACAAACCATAGAGTTGCAACTATTGTGGCATTTAATGACATAAAAATGGCCCACCATGTTGATGTTAAAAATGTTATAGTGGCGAAGATTGCTTGAATATTATTAATTGTTTACAAGGAAAACAACCACTTATTTGGATGATTGATAATTATATCCAACATTCTCTTGCCCTAAGAAAAAAGTTTGATAAGGTCTATGTTTATCATGTTTACTGAGAAGCAAATAAAATTGTTGATTACTTTGTGAATTGGGGTGTTCTCAATAAAGGGATTGCAAGTTGGAAGGGTAATGATATTCTATCCATAGAGGTCACTAGATTAATTAATAATGACAACCATAATAATTATGGTTGACACTTGGAGAAGGAACAAAATCAAAGATCACTCGAGGGAAGATCGCATGATAATGGTTAACAATTGGAGTAGGAACTGAAGTAAAGATCACTCGAGAGATCACATTATCTTTAGTGGTGATCGGTACCTTGTTAAGATTAAGCCTTCTAGCAAGTTCTATTATAGATTCCTAATGTTTTTTCAGCTTTCACCTGTAAGATTTTGTATGCCATTAGTGAAGGTGGCATGGAGATATCTACCATGGGTGGCAAAAGGAACTACATGAAGCCTTCAAGCTACATTGGGATGTGTAAGAATGAGCAAGTGTGGAAAATTTTAGCCAAAGGTGGCTAACCCATTTTTTAGAGAGACTACAAGGTCATGACACTATTGTAGCAAAGGTATTTGCTAAAGGTTAGAAGGAAAGAAAAGTATCTATACAAGGAATGGAATGTGTTATTACTGTAGAGCTTGTTGCTAATGCGATTGCCCTCTTTGAGGGAGCCAAAGTGTTCAAAGATAGAAGGGCTACAGACATAGCTACAACTAGATTTCTAAGGCCTGGTGAAGAATTAGTGAAGCTTCATTATGGTCATGCCAGGAATTCTCTTAAACCAATCTGGAGTGAAGACAGTGCATTACATTATGTGGTATGTGACTCTTGAAGGGAGATTTAAGTCTATTTATGGATATCTTTTTGTTGTCCTAAACCATTTAAGACATAAGGTAAGGATCTATTTCCCATTTTACTTTGTTTCCTCCCCAAAATCTTCAAAAAAAGATTGCAAACGAGCTACTAGAATGATAACCCTTCACTAGGGTCTCATTCTGCTAATTTTCAACCATATGATTTAGGCTTTGAAACCTAGCCCTAGAAAGCTTGCCCTAAGTCTCAATGCTAGAGAGGATAAGGTGAATGGAGTCATTGAAATTTCAGATGCCACCTCTAATAATTTTGAGCAGTCCCTATATACGTTTTTGAAGAAAGAGGAAAAAAGGCATTCCACTGATTATGAAACAAAGGGCTCCACCATTAAGGAAAGTAGCTTGAAGTACCAATAGGATGGTGATAGTCAAGATTTAGAGTATGGTAAGAATCCTAATAGCTCTAGAAGAAAAAGGATGGTTCAAAGCCCCAAGATTAAGCCTAAAATTCAGGGGGTTAGAAAGAAGGAATTGGATAGAAAATAAATATTAGAAGATAAAGATAGAAGTGGGAAAGGTATGAGTGAGAAACATACCCAACTAGAGGAGAAAATGGCTAAGAAGAAAGAAAATCTATCAATGTCCTTGAACCCTTGGAGGGAATCCCAAGTGTGTGTGAGGAGAATGCCCAACTAAGGAGCACATGGCTAAAATGAAAGGATAAGTTATCAACATCTTTGAATCCTCAATGGGAATCCCCTTCCCCGTAATCTTGGACCCCTCCCTTGGTCCTGTAAAATACTTTTCTATTCTATTGGCTAACTCTTCTTCCATGCAAGAATTTTCTGATATTTCGGGAACTATGCGTGAGGCAATGGATACACAACATTCCATAACAAAATGGTTCTTTATGAAAATTAATAGCTTAAACCTGAGCCTCTCTTTTGGAGAAAATGATTGGTGGACCAACTTAGATTCAAAGGGAGGATGATTTCAAGATTTTCCAAGGTTGGGATGCAATCCCTAAAATCAATAAGCTAGATCAAGAAAAAAAATGTGGCCACATTAACTGAGTGGGAGAAATGGAAAATTGATCACCATAATTGACTTGTAACCTTGGTAAAGGAGATGATTGGTATAAAAGAGAATCTTAATAAGGTCATATAGGTTAGAAAATGTTCCATTTAGAACAATGCATCAAGATTCTCTCTATGAAAAAAAAATGTTGAGGGGCCTATTATATAGAGTGTGGAAGGTAAGAATGTGATAATATGAATTGTGTCATGCCCCCGAAATTGCAACACACAAAATATGAAGAAAATAATTAAATAAATGACAATATAAATATTAAAAATATAAATATAAATATTAACAAATAATTATAATAATATAATAAATATTAATAAGTATATTATAAAACTAACATAAAATAGCAGCACCAAAATATCAGCGATTCATAATTATCAAGGGCAACAACAGTTGGTATATTCTTATATGCAACGATTATATTAAAAGGGTAGCAATAACATAAGGGGCAGCACTTATCTTTTAAAGATAAATTAAATAAGATTAGTTGTGTGAAGAGGTTGATCCTTGCATAAAGTCATCTATCTTGGTGAGAGGTTGTCCCTTTTAGATAGGATCGCCTCTCTTGACCAAGGAGAGAATGGTATAAATAGAAGATGCATGGATGGGGAACATGGGAGAATAGGAGATATAATAAGGAAATGGGAAAATCAATCAAAAGTCTGCATAAAGCAGCTAATTCGAATTGAAATGGAAAATATATGGAATCTGGAATAAATAAGCAGATAAGAAAATAAATTAGAAATCTGGAATATATTTCTGGGTATAAATAGAGATATTAATGTGATGAAAGGAATAGGATGAAATGGAAATCATTGGGAAATCAGAATCAAGCAATAGGTGGAAAGAAATGGAATAAACTATAAAGAGATCTATTGGCCTAAGTTTTATGATCAAGAATACATGGGGACAGTAAGTTCACACTTAATTACAAATATGCGTATATATATATATATATATATATATCATAGTAACGAGACTCGGACGCGGCTCAGACTCGGCGAGGGAAACTCGGCGCAGGACTCGGCGACTCAGGACTCGGACGTGGCAAAATGAAAAAAAGTTGAAAAAACCCTAGAAATTTAGAGATTTTTAAGGATTTAAAACTTGTTTCAAGCACCTTTTATTGAATACAACACAAATAAAAGCAAATTTGATCACATGCACAAGTATACAACAATTACATAAGTATAAAGTACACAAATTGTAGTTGCGTTGCTGAAGGAAATAGCATACTTAGATATATAAAATTAGTCAAATGTATACAAAACTCATGGAATATGAAATCCATGACATCAAATGTTCCATACAAATATGAAATACCAAAAGTAAAACAATAGCTATAAGTCTATGACTCTATGCCCTATGGCATAGTGGAGCCAGCATCCTTCCTACGAAGGTGTCTAAGGGTCCTAGATGATGTTGCAGCTATAGCCATAGTCTCTGCTTGTCGTGAGCAACATCTATGTCTCCTCAGTACTCTAGCCTCCCTCCTGCGACCTCTCTCTTTGCACGGTCCCACCCAATCAAGGTCCTGGTCACTAAAGGCGCATCTGCAGCCTCGATTGATCACTCGGGCGTGGATCAACCTCCTCTAGACTAATCAGGGTTTTGTCATGGTCAAAAAGCTTCCTGTATCTGAGCCAAAGGTTGTAATGAACATATACCAAATCATTCATCCTCTCCACTAACAATCTATTTCACTTCTTGGAGTGTATGTGTTCAAGCATACTCCAATTAAGCTCTAACCAGATGAAGCGCATGGCTGGCTCAATATTCTGAGGAATGGCAATATTTTGCGGAATCGGTGTATCGAGGAATTCAAACATATTTCCACCCCGACTATACAAGGATGAAAAGAAGCAAGAATCTGTCATTTCAAGTTTCAAGTTCAAGTTCAACATTTAATAATAAATTATAATATAAAAAGGTAAAGAAAATTATGCCCTTAAAATATATTTTTACACAGCAGGTAATGTTGTCCTATTATCTTTGCACATTTGGCCGTTGCAAAGAGATCTCCTTATTACCTTGAGTAGAGGGCATATCTACTTCCACACAGTAATGTAGTAGCGTGACCAACATCCGCTCTATCATCGTGTAGAGCCCACTAAGAATTTCTCTATCTGCACGAAGATCACGGTGGAAATGGAAGGCCGGATTCAGGAAACATGCAGCTGCATGGATGGGCCTATGAAGTTGGTTTTGCCATCTCCTATCAATGATATCTCAAATGGGACGATACTTCTCCTCAACTCCACCATAGACTGATCTAATGGCCTCTTTGGCCCTATCCGTACCCTCATATGTGGCGGCCCATTGCGGGCTTCTCCCATCGCAACTGCGTAGGAGAACTAGCAGGAGCTCAATAAGCGCGAGGTACAAACATGTTTCACAAATAAGTGTGAATGAAAATAAACAAATAATAAAAGTAAGATATGATTAAAAATTAAAACTATAATAAAAAATTAAATTTTACCTTCAAATCTAGATCCATTGGTGTCCAAACCCTTGCTCATCAAAAATGCAATCAGCCATGACGATCCCTAGGTGCTTGTAGAAAAGGATAAGGAAGACCACTCCTCACTAGTAAACATCGCCTCAAAGTTGCCCTTGGCCAGAATCAAGAAGTTGCATCGATGATAAAATTTGTTGCAAACACGAGATGCAGGGGCCAGACAACTCCCTCAACCAGTGTATTGCCTCATAGGGTCAAGCACCCATGTGGTTATTATACAAATTTGCATATGTTTTGCTGCTTCCACACATGTTTTGATCCGTAGGGCTTAAAGATCCTCGATATGAGGTCCAATGCAATGGAAACACGAAAATGGAGTCCAAAAATATAGTAGGGTGCCTCTCCATCCAATAATCTACCACGGCAGCAGCATAATTTTGCTGCATTGTGCAATCACCATTTGCACTACATTCTCTTCCCCAGCAGCTATCACCTCCTCTATAGCCTCACCTGGTATGGCATTTTATTAGTGAGAAGCATCAATGGACTACAGCTGAAGGCGATTGTCCACTGAGAAAAAATAAGCAAAGGCAATTATTCAATGAATTAAAACATAAATCGAGCCATATTAAATTATTAATCACTAAATAAAAATTCAAATTCCAATGCATTGAAGGAAGTACAATTACCTCCGGAGGAAACTAGGAAATTAAGCAGCGTCATATTTCTCCTATCAGTCCAACCATCAGTCGTGATGGTGCAACCATCATGCTCCACTGCTTGCGCTGCTCCTCTAATTGTGCTTTCACATCTGCCACCTTTTGAGTCAAAAGTGGGCCCTTTAATTCATCTTCACTAGGGGCTTTGAACCCCGCCCCACATATGGTTATCGCATCAACCATGTTTTGCCAGAAAGGTGACCTATAACATGTCATAAATAAATTGATAAGTTACATACGTATTGTAAAATTTGAATTCGATAATGAGATAATGAGATACATCTAGATTCTAAAATTTAAATATAAATTTTAAAACAATTAAATGAAAAAAAGTGCAGCTCATGGAAGGGAATAAGTGCGGTAGTACCAAAGTACGCAGTACCTTTTTGTTGCATCGTAATAGTCCTTGTTCCAACCCATGCTCTCAAGCGATGGTTGGGAACCAGGAGTAGTGCGTGGTACAAAATATGAGTCCACCCTAGATTTACGAACTCTAGGACCAATGTTAATACTGCCACTACCACTAGCAGTAGCAGCGCCACCAGCACCAGGAGTACGCATAGGCATAGCTGATGCAGAAATAGAAGCACTACCACAAGCACTAGCACTAGGACGGTATGGAGGCATGGAAGAAGCATCTCCAACAGCACCAAGTCCCTGTCCAACTCCAACACTCACCAACTCCTGCTTCTGTTTCTTTTTCATTTCTTTTTGCATTTCAAAAGTTTCTAATTGCACCTGCACTTCACGAACTACCTCAAGAGGTGTTGCAGGGCAACCCACTGCATCATGGACAGGTATGCGTGCAAGATGGTATTTTAATCGATTTATGCCTCCATGATATATTGTTTTGCAGTAGAAACATTTGGCATCTCCTTTTTTCATTCCGGGAAAGATTTCAGCATGTTTCCAAGCAGGGTCTTTTCTGACTGGGGTTTGAGACATTGTGAAAATAATATGGTTTGATTTGCAAATGAATGTGGCTGCAAAAGTAGGGTTTCTAAAATTATTTAAGTTGCAAGTAGGGTTTGTAAAAAAAATATGCAAACTCAAAAAAACAGTGATTTTACAAATTACAATGAATTATTTGTTAAAAAAACACAAAAAAATCAATTAAAATCGAACTTACCTCTTAGATTTGGCTTGGAATGCAATACAACTCCTCCCAATCACTGGTAATGAGCTCTCAATGCACCTCCTTGCTGGTATGAAGCTCCCCAAATGATATATGACCCTGGATTTGTCTTCAACAACTTGTTGGTTGCCCTCTCTTCTCCTCCTATTTTTCTTCACAACTCTCTCTTCTCCTCCTATTTTTCCAAATGAATGAAATGAGGTTGCTTTTAGGGCGAAATTGAAAATATAAGTGTAAAAAAAAATATTAAAAAAGTTGTGTTTCTATTTATTTTGGGCCTTTTTGGCCTTTGCTGCCGCGGCCGTGCCCAAGGGTCAGGACTCGCCTAGACGCTGCGCGTCTGGCGCGTCCTCCCCTGGACGCGGCCGCGTCCGCGTCTGCGCGCGTAGGACGCAGCCAGGGTTGCGCGGAGCGCGACTCGCCGCGTCCGGGGGACTCACGGCAAGTCCCGTGACTATGATATATATATATACATGATTATGCAATAATGATGCTTGCAGCAATTATTGAGCCTTATAAGTTGCTATGTTTCTTTAATACGAATATGGGTAATAGATTCTTATGCATTGATTTACACTAACAAAATATTCTGAATAGTAAGGATAGATCGATTAAAGAAACATATAGACTAGGAAACCAAAGGGAATCGGTTCAGTTCATCACCGCAGATTGCTAGTATCAGTTATATCAATATATTCAGGTGTATTTTCTGCAAATCATTGTTTACCTATGTATGCATATTGCTTATAAGATAATAAGAGTATTTACTGAAGGATTTCTTATGATAGAATTAGAATTATGCTTGACTATCTGAAACCCACCTTGGGGGAAGGGCTTGGGGTGAAGTGGTAGGGGCCAAAAGAGCCCACTTGCGACCTCCGCCTAATTCCACAAGAAGGAAGGGCCTAGGGTGAAGTGGTAGGAGCCCAAAGAGCCCACTTGCGACTTCCGCCTAGTTTCCACAAGGTGGCAAGTGTCTTCGGGGGTTTGGGACACTAATGGGAAAAGCAGATACAAGTTGCCTAGGGGGAGGGCTATGGTCTACACCCTCTTAGGCTTGGTATATGGCTTCAGGAAGACCCATCATGGCCTTTCTCCCAAATCCTAATATGTTTACATTATTGATAATCTATGCATGTGATGTAATTGTCTAACTCTCATTATATGTATCCCAACCCCAATTGCTACAATTGGTATTCAATAGGAAAATTCTAAGGAAAATCAGGAAAGGGACATTACAAATTGCAAGGTAGGCCCTAGCGCTAAAACCAAGAGTAGTAAGAAGTCATATGAAGAGGAGAAGAAAGAACTCCAAGACTTTGTGAAACTGCATGAGAACTTCTATCAATTAGAGTTGGAGGCTACTAAAACATTCAAAAAGCTTTAATTTGTGGGTTGTTTGTTTGGTTGTTCATCTCTTGACTATGTTTATCTGATTGATTTGTGGTTGTCTCTTTTTGTTTGGTTGTTGTTTTGGGTTTGTGTTTTGTGAATGTTTCATTGTTAGTTTGTTGTCTTTGCAATTTTCATAGCTGGGCTATTGGGTACATATTATTTGGTGCTATTGTGGGGTGTTTCAACAGTTCTTCACATCAACACTTTATATCGACAATTAATCCTCTTATTTTGGTGTTCACAGTGCATATGTGCTAACCTTGTAATGCTTTGGATGGTTATATTACCGAAAGCTTCAATTTCTATGCACTTTATTTTGTAAGCACTTGATAGCAATACCACTAGTGGGTTTAAATTTGTTATTGTTGATGTACTTATCCTACTGAACAAGTGGTAATATTATAATAGCACACCATTGAAAAGTGGAAGAAGCATGTTTAAATGTCCTCAAACATTATATAAGCTTTCCTAATGAAAAGTGGAAGTGCCTTGTAATTCCCGCTAAATAAGTGGATGATTTATTTCTTGTATTGTTTATATATTCCACTAAATAAATGGTTTGGCTAGCTTGCCACTTGATGCTTCTTTCCAGCAAGTTGTATACAAATCAATAAATTGTAATCCTGACACCATATGCTCTTACCTTGCTCAATTCGAGATCTAGGTAATCAGAAAGTGTAAAGGAAGTTGTTATGCTTTCATTTACTTTGAGACTCTTTATATTTTCAAAAACAAATGTGTCACAACCACTCTTATTCTAATTATTGCTACTCTTTGAATTCATGCATGTCAAAAATTTAAAATTTTGGTAAGCTAATATCATCAAATTGAGAATCAAACTCAACAATCAAATTAGTCACAAGTAAATGGTTACCTATCCAAGTAGTGACATCCATTAACATGCAGTTATAAAATTTAGACACCTCTCTCCCAAGTCTTTATCAATCATATCCTAAGTTACTTACCATTAAATTGAAACCTATCGAACTTAAAGCTCAGAAGTTTGAAGTCAAGATATCCACCTACTCTGAACTGCTACGCATGAAGAAGAATGTAACATGTGCTGGCACACCAACCTCAGCCGCCCAGCGCCGAATTCAATCACCTCAGCCCACCCATGTTATTCACAAGGGTTATAGTAACCGCCCACAATAAATCTCGCAGCTAACTCGCATACAACTGTTTACAAGAAATTTAATGCATTACCTCTATAAAATAAGTGGATGGGCTTCTGTTGAGGACACTCCAATTCACCGTTCTGTGAAAAACTCCAGAGAAGTGTTTGATTTTAGTCTTCAGGAAGGAGGAGAGTCAACTTGGGCTTATCGTTCACCTTGGATTAGCACTACAGGTAGGTGGCCAGAGAAATTTTCTTGAATAACTATGTGACTGTAAACATATATATTACAGTAAGCATTCCAGGAAATGGGAGTTAGATATAGATTCACAGTTTTATAAATATATAGTTTCATAATTGGGAAAGGCTCTCTGTACTAAACTCTGAATCTATAGAATATTAGCGCCCCTACAACAATCCCATAGATTTAATTTGGATTGACTTGAAGCTGCGATTACCTAGATATTTACAGTCATATCTAGCATATCTAGCTTAAGAGTTATTTTGAAATCATTACATATACAATTTCTTGGTGAAATCTTGTAAGTCAGACACAAATACGTCATTCACTGCATCTAAGACTTAGTGCTGAAATCCCTTAATCTGTTTCAGATCTATACACAAATACAGGGACACTTGAGATCATTATATAGCATCTAAATTTTGTGGAAGGATAGGTTTGGTTGATTAAAGCCTGTAGTTTCAGCCGGATCAACTCTCTGGTAAACATAGGATATAAAATACATAAATCTGCTCTATGAAAACTGCAACCTCAGGAAGATTTTGGTGCCCTTCAATTAGTCATGGCGCAGCCCCTTAAATCTCACATTCTACCCTCCTCTGATTTAGCTATTAGCTGTTCAACTTTGTGTGCCATAATTATCAAGAAGATGAGTATAAGATCAGCATGACGCAAGAAATATTTTTTTGGCTTTGTGCAGATAAAGAAATCTAGAAGTCCTCATAACTTGGCGCCTTATTCCTTAGTAATTGCATGCTAAAACATTGCTACCAGCTGCTATGTATTACTGTTCTTCTATTTCTTTCTTTATATTGTCTCTTAAGCTATGCAGCCAACCCCGTATTTGGATCATGGCCTGATTGACCTTTCAATTGGTTGTATGTGATCATCAATTTGTTGCATTTCATTTTATTTCTTGACTAAGTTGCCATCGATTTCCATGAATGAGTGCTTTCCCTCTAATATCTTCATCTGAATCTAGTATATACTACATTGAATTTCATAGGGAATAATATATCATGTTAAATTTAGTGCTTAAAATATTCGAACAATTGGAGTATGTATTTTGAAAGATTAATGATTATTTGTTTATTCTGAGTTGACTTGTTTATTTTGAAAGTTTAGAAAAGATGCATTCTTGAGCCTTGAGATTATCTTTAGAACTAATATTGTGATGTAAAACCAGTTATCTGTATGAGATTAAAATATTGAACTTTTATTGTTAATTTCCGATTGTTATTCAATGGAATAGAACATCTTGAAATGTGTGTGTAACAGATAAGAATAAGTAATTTGGAACTTATAAAATAAAATGAGTTATATAACTAAATAAATAAAAGTTTACTAAACATTTATTTATAATGTTCCTTCGTTTGAGTTATATAAATAAATAAATAAAAGGTTACTAAACATTTATTAATAATGTTCCTTGGTTGGCTATATTGAAGCATACAAGTTCTTTATTTCGATTTTAGAAAAAAAATCTTCTCTTAGCACTTATTTGGTCTAGGACCTTCAGTTTCAAATATAGACGAGACGAAACCTCTTCTTACCTAGAAGTAATCTTCTATAAGAAATACACAACTTCATTGAATAGCCCTAGTTAGAATAGATATTTTATTTCATAGTCATTAAAATTTTCTTTTCCTAATGCTACATAAACTATCTAGACAATAGGGATAAAAATTTGAAAATATAGGACAATAAGCCTTCAACAAATCTTGAAGACATTTAACTCTAGGAAAAATTGATTTCTTTTATAAACTTGATTAAGGAAGTAGGGAACAATATTTGTTATGGAATTTTCCGAAAATAATGCATGTA
>VDFB02290695.1:0-14128 GCA_007258455.2 Sequoia sempervirens
CCATGCATACTAGACAAGTTGACATTTTTGAAAGGCTATCCAACTTTGATCAAAATTTATTTCTACTGGGGAAATAATTTGCATTAAAAGGTGGAGGAGGGTGTATTTGGGAAAATGAGCTGGGTTGAACTATAGGATGTATATGAGGTGTTGGTTCTTATAAGTGGGGAGGATGATTAGAAGGAGATAGGTTAGGTGTGGGGATGCCATCAAGGATAATTTGATGGTTTTCTCATCTTCTGGTGTTAATACTATCTTTTTTTGCATGGTATTGTAAAAGTTGCATTTGATTCCAATGAGATCTCTTTTCTTACATTATTTCATTTTGAACTTCCATGACAAGGTATTCTAAATATCAAAGTGATACGATATCAATTTGAAGAATGGTAAATAAAGGAACAAACTCAAGTGAAATAGTTTTTGTTTGAGTAAAACAACATAAATGTGTTAAATAATTTGAAATAGCATGACCAGTTATTCTAGAAATCATAGGAGATAAAATTTTGTTTAAATAAAAAATTTCACGTAGGATTTTTTAACAATATATATGTTTTTTGAGGGTGATAGTTGGCTCGCACTCACAAAAGGATATGAATATCACAGTGAAACTTTCCTGGGAATTGGACATTCCGACAGGTGACTAATATCTTTCTGTGGACGTTCATTTACTTGTCAAACCAGGGGACGTAGACTTTAAATGGCGCAGCAAAATATATGCACTAGGAATTTGTTTTAGTCAAATCTTAGCAAAAATACATACTGGAAAGAAATTCTATCTAAGCTACAGAATGGTAATGCAAAATTCTTTAACTCAACTATGCTTGATTAAAATAGAAACTGTAACAGCTACGACTGAAGCACAAACCATGAACTGGCCTTATGCTGCAGGAACAGTCACAGGGATGGACTCTCTATGCTACAGGAGCAGTGTAAGACTGAGTTTGCGTAAAAACTTCAAAAGATGAAAGCTAACTGGATATCAGCAGAAAAGAATATCTAACTAATTAACTATAGATACTTACTAAGTGGGCCCCCTTAGCAAGCATCTACTGATTACACAGATGCTGAACTCAGAACTTCATCGATCTTTATTCATGAAGATAGAATGAAATACATTGTCTTGTTGGTGTGAAAACTAACAACAAACTCTGCTTCTGGTCAAACAGATTATGTCTTTCATTATCATACTGATTCTTACATGATCTCTGCTACTCTGTTTCTATCTTACCTAAAATCATCTATTACTCATTCTATTTCTCTTCTATCACCACCTCACGCAGGAGGAGTATCTTATTTTTAAATTAGAAGAACAACTAACTAACCAACTTCATCAAAGAAAGACGTGGAAGTAAAGTATATCCCTGAATCAAGGAACAAACTTCATAAATGAATTTATGTGTTCAACCCGATTCAGAGAGAATCTAGCACTCCACTCTCTCCAGATTGACTTTTCATTAAAAATCTTTCCAAATCGGTTTCGGTCAAAGAGTCTTTGGCGGAGCTTCCTCAAAGTCGTGCAGGAAATGGGCTTTACTGCAAGGCCGAGATCGGTTGCGCTTGACTTCGATCATTCTTCTTGTACAATGAAACAAAAGATTAGCAGATCACGCCAAGAAGAGGCATATGGTACATACCACGATATCTATTCATTAATCCCCGCACATTCAAATCTACTTCACCATTAAAAGCGTATCACGATATACGACCATTTCGAGATCAGCAGGTGTCGAGAAATGCAATCAAGTCAACACAATAGAATTTTGAGGGAATATAAAAGTGTCTTACTCACGGGATATCCCCATAAAGAGTTTCAAAGTTTAAACAGCCATGAAATAACAAAAATGAAATCATTTAAAAGTTTATCATATCATCAAATTATGAGCATATTTTAGGCTCATCACTGCCCCCTACTTAGCCCAATGCTGGTCCTCCAGTATTAACTTTCCTGGTGATTTCTCTAAAGTCAGTAGTGGCTGCATGACTCTGGAATGGATGTCCAAACCTGTAATAGAATCCTCTGAAATCCCGACACCTTTCATATCTGCGGTCTTCTAATTCACTGTTAAGATTTGTAGCCTGATGAGAATACAGGGGCCACATTAGCACAGGGGGTCTGAATGTCAGTGGCAGCCACAATTCAAATCTTGTTTGAAGTCCCAATTGAGTATATCTGCTAGTTCGTTTGAGTGCAACTGTAACAATTTCTTTCTTCTTTCTTTGAGGTCGTGGGGTAATTACCCTAGGGGGTTGTGGAGGTTGTAAACTCTTTTGGGAAACAAATTGTTGCCAGGAGAGAGGTGAAACGTCTCTCAAAGAGTGTTCAATAAGCAATTTAATAAGGCCATGATGAGTGACAGAGTTATCTTTCCCCTGTTGAGTTCCATGGGCACTTTGCTCTAAAAACTTTAACAAAAAATTCAGAACATTCACAGCCAACCCATGCCTTATATGGCTTAATAATTTAAAATGATGCGAATGCAGATAAGAAAAACGGCCTTCACAGGTTAAATACCTCATTATATAAGTGGCATACTCTGAATATGGAAGAGGTAGTGACACTCGCTTGCATCCTTGCTTGGAGATGTCCAGCGGTCCATCAGTAGGCATCGAAAATTCAGCCCTTGCAGCTGCAGCATCTGAAGAAAAGTTTTCTCCAACGGCTGGGATCCTGGTTACCTCAGCAATTCTGTCTTTGGTTGCAACAACTGTTAGACCCCATACGGTGGCTTCCCCTTCAGAAAGTGTTCTCAAAAATTATGTCGCAGCCTCCTCATCAAAATCATTTAAACTCAGAAAATAATTTAACCATCCACAGAGGCTAAATGCTTGGGCTGTCTGCGGGTTTTGTAACAACAATTCATGAGCTACAGGCTCATGTCGTACCAACTGACCACCCATGTCTGCAGTTTTTCTAGCTGAACTCAATTTCTTGTTGAAGATTCAAATTCTTTATTTCCTTTTCTGCTCTGGTTTTTCTCTGTCAGGCCGCCACATTTCTTTCTTTTTTCCAAAAATGAACTTTCTTAAACAAGCAGTCTTAATCGTAGTTTGCAAGAAAAAGATGCATTAAAGAAGGTCATGCAATCACGTTTGGAAAGTACCAGAAATATATTAAAGAAAGATTATTTTGCAGTTATGGCAGCGACGAAAAGACAGGCTTCAAACGATGAATTACCCCGCCCCCTACTTAAAAGATGACATGTGTCCTCACATGTACTAAAAAATAGGTAGAGATTCGGGTGATAATGACCGGTACATGCATAGCAGTAATTGAATGGAATGAAATAAATCAAATATGTGATATGAAAAGATATGGCGTACCTTTAGTAATTGCACGTACGTGTGAAGAAAGATGACGGCGCTGCATGAATTGACAAGTTGGAAAGATATCTGAATTAAGGTTGATGCAGACGGATGAAGTGGACGGGTGACGTGGGCAGATGAAATGTACGAATGAAATGGATGGATGGAATGGATGGATGGAAGATAAAGAAATGAGGTGGGGGCGATAAATTTAAATGGAGAAAAGGGGTTTTCTTAAAAAGAAAACCTTTATTATGGGCATGCTTTTTGAAAATTAGAGGAACGCTACAGGAGAAAGGCCAGAGCCTTCGGCTGCAGGAAGAGTAGCGGGAGGAACCTGAATGAACTGCTTCATGAAGTCTTCCTTGGAAACTGGCTTATGGTACAGTCGGAGTCGGTGGCCATTGACGAGCAATTTGAAATGGACTAGATCAATTGTGACCAGCTGCACAGCTCCGTTGTCAAACACATTTTCAACCTCATAGGGGCCAAGCCAGTGTGTTGTGAGTTTACCCTGGTTTTCTTGGTACCTGGAATCATATAACAAAGCCCAATCTCCAGCAGAAAATTTTCTAGTTTTGATGTGCTGATCATGCCATCTCTTTCTCTGCTGTTGGATTACTTCTGTATGCTGCAGGGCGGCTTTTCTCATTTCGTCCAAAACATTTAGCTATAGGAGACGGTCCTTCTGTGCTTCGGATAAGTCCATGTTGAGTTCAAGAGCTGTTCTCAAAGTTTTATGTTCAAATTCAATGGGTAACATAGCTGTTTTCCCATAGAGCAACTCAAAAGGTGTAAACCTAGTTGTTGTTTTCCATGTAGTTCTGTAAGCCCAAACTGCTTCAGGAAGTCTATTACTCCAGTCTTTCTTATGAATCTGCACTGTCTTTGTGAGGATTGCTTCAATTTCTCTGTTTGTTACCTCTGCCTGACCATTGGCTTGAGGATGATAGGGGCTGGACTTCCTGTGTTTGATCTTATAGTCATTCATAAGTACAGTGATCAGATTTGACGTAAACTGAGCTCTTTGATCAGTTACAAGCTCTCTGGGAACTCCAAATCTGGTGAAAATTTGTTCATACAAAAATTCAGCAACTTTGTTATCTCGGGCATTAGTCATAGCTTTTACCTCGACCCATTTTGTGACATAATCCGTGCAAACTAGAATATATGACTTTCCATTTGATGGTGGATCAATTGGTCCCACAAAATCCATCCCCCATTTATCAAAAGGGGTGACTATTACCTGCGGATATAGTGTCATTTCATCTAACTTAGTTGGTCTTCCCATACGCTGGCATCTGTCACACTTCCTTGTATAGGCCACAACATCCTTATGTAATGTTGGCCAGTAATACCCTATTGTAAGAATTTTCATTGCTGTTCTTTTTGCTGCAAAATGCCCTCCACATGGTTCATCATGGCAGGCATGCAAGATATCATAAGTCTCATCTTCTCTTACACATCTTCGCATTACTTGATCAGGGCCAGTATAAAACAGACAATTGGCAATCCAGGTAAAGTTGAAACTTTTCTCTGTCAACAACTTCTTTTCTTTTGGGGAAAAATGAGCTAGTATTTTGTTTGCTGCCAGATAATTAGCAATATCTGCATACCAGGGTGTATATGCAACAATGGAAAACAAGTGTTCATCTGGAAATCTATCATCAATGACCTCTTGTTCCTCAGATGCAGCTGATTGAAGTCTTGATAAAAAGTCAGCTACGACATTAGCTCTTCCTGGTTTTTCAATGATTGTGATATCAAATTCTTGTAACAACAGGAGCCATCATGCCAATCTACCAGAAATGGCAGGTTTGTTCATCAAGTACTTGATTGCTGCATGGTCAGTGTGGACAAATATCTGATAACCTGTGACATAATGCCTGAATTTATTCAAAGCATATACTCTTGCGCAAGCAATTCCTTTTACGCTTAACCCGGTATGGTTGAGCTCGGGGACCTTGAAGGTTTTTGTTGATAAAGTAGATAGCATCCTCAATTGAATTTTATTTTTGACTTAAAACTACTCCTATACCAAAATCAGATGCATTAGCATGTATGTGAAAAGGCAGGTTCCATTTTGGACCTTGAAGAACAGGGGCTTTGGTAAGCAAGTCCTTTAGCTACAGGAAGGATTTTTCACAGGCCTCGGTCCACTCAAATCGGGAATCTTTTGTTAACAAAGCATAAAATTTGGTGGCAATTTCTGAATCTTTTATAGCTATAATGCCACCAAGAAAACTTTAACATCTTTTTGTTTCACGGGGAGTTTATAGAATTCTGAATAACAATTTAGAGTCAACACGAATTCCATGTGAAATATGATGACCTAGAACAATACCTTCTTCCATCATTAGAAGCACTTTTTCAACTGTTTAGAGACAAATTTTCTCTCTACACCTTTTAATACTTTTCTAAGGTGCGATTAACTTCTTCAAATGTGACTCCATATGTAGGGAAATCATCCATATAAATCTCCATACATTCTGTGAGATGCCATGGCAAATATACTAAAATTGCGCTCTACACGGAAATGTTCTTTGGGTGCATTGCATAAGCCAAAAGGAAAGACCGAATAAGCAAATGTTCCCCATGGACAGGTAAAAGTGGTCTTGTCTTGATCTCCTTCTGTGTGTACTCTTTATCCTTCCATTTCTATACTCCATCGTGAATCCATTCAAGAAGGAAAAATATTCCTTTACCAGACAAGAATCTAGTACTTGGTCTACAAAAGGTAATGGAAAATGATCTTTCTTAGTGGCATTGTTCAACTCTCTGTAATCTACACATACTCTCCATTTTCCTCCTTTCTTGGGGACAATGACTAATGGAGAAACCCATTGGCTGTCAGAAATTGGGTAAATAAAACCAACATCAAGCAAGTTTTGAAGTTCATTTTTCACTATTTCTCTAACTGCTGGATTTAATCTTCTCTGAGGTTGTCTAACTAGTGAAAAATCTTCTTTGATATATATCCTATGAGTACAGACTCGAGGATCGATTCCTTGCATGTCCCCATATTCCCATGCAAAAGCTTTATGCTGTTCTTGTAGCATTTTTAATAAGTCATCCTCTTGAGACTGAGACAACTTGCTATTAACATTCAAACAATGATCTGGAGACAATTCTATCTGCTTAATAAGATTACTCATAGAATCAACAGGTAATGTTTGTACCTCTTGTGGAAGCAAGTTATGAAAAATTGTTGGAAGTTTAGGCAATGAACTCTCAGAATCTAGCTACTGCAGGAAACATTGATACTGACTGTCACTTGGATCAGATAAATTATCTGCATCAAGATTGAATTGCAGAATTTGAAAAAGCAAAGTATCTTCACTTTGAAGTTGAGAGAATGGATCATTTTGAAGCATCATCAATTGAGCCAAAGAATTGGCTTCTTCAGTTTCTTCTCCCACATCTGGCCAAACAGGTTGGGACAAATCTGGTTGAGGTTTAGCAGGCAGATACAAAGCCAATTTCTTTGTGGACTGCCCATCATAAATGGTCATATCTCCAGAACGGCATCCTATAAAAGCATCAACAGTTGCTAACCATGGCCTACCAAGGATAACTGGATACCCTCCTAAAGTTACCTTAACTGATAATATTGTAAAATCAGCAGGATACTCCCAAGATTCAAGAGTGACAATTACATCTTCTATCATCCCATCAGGTTTGACTGTGGAGCTGTCTACAAGCTGCAGAACTGTGGGTGTAGACCTAATGTTTGAAATATTCAAGGAGTCCATAGTATGCTTTGTCATTACATTAATGGCAGCTCCTAAATCAATCAAAACATTTTTTACAACTTGGCCATTTATATGTATCTGTACTACAGGGCTTCTAGGGTCAATATACTTTGGAATGACTACATTTCTCAACATTATATCAGCCAATTTCCCTAAGACATGAATTGTTTGGGGATCCTTTTTCTTTCATCCAGGCTTCTTCAAACAGGCTTCTTTAATAGCTTTTACAAAAATGGGAACATCTTTAATAGCCTGAAATAAAGGGATTTGAATTTGCACATTCTTGAGTTGATCTAGTATATCAAAAGTGGGTTCTTCCATGAGTTTAGATTCAGTACTTTGTAACCTCTAAGGAAAAGGTGGTTTATCTTGTCTCTGCAGAACAGGTTCCATAGAAACTGTATCGGGTATAGGCATGTGTTCAGTGGAAACAGCAGGTGCATTAGATTCTTCAAAGGGTGAATCAGATATTTTTGTAATCAGAGGTGGTTTGGGAGCAGGTAAAGTAGTTCCAGACCTCAGATGGATGTCATTAACATTTAAGGAATAAGCTTGATATTGGTTGGCTTCAGAAATATACACAGGCTGTTGAGGCTGTTGCGGTTACTTATTATTGGGATTAGGCAACGACTGGGCAGGCATAGGCGTTTGCTTTGGAGGTCCAGGATTTGTGGTAGTTGCTGCAGGAGGCGGCATAAGGGCCTGTTGTTGTGGCTGTGGAGGCTGCAAGAACCCAGGAGACTGGTTTTGCCATTGTTGAGGACCTCTCCATTGAGGATTTTGTTGCCAATTTCCTGAAGGTGGGGTCCATTGACCTTGTGGCTGCTGCCAACCTCCTTGAGGAGATTGCCACTGCGGGGTTTGATAATTAGGCCAGCTTGGTTGAGGCGGATTCCATGGTGGTGGTGGTCCATATGCTTGTTGCTATTGGTTATTATAGCTAGAATAGGGATTACCAAAAGTTAAAGGGTCTTGAGGCATACCTTGCCTTTGGGCCCATGGTCTCCTTTGTGCAACAAAGAACACTTGATCATCATCACCTTCCATTGGTTTGAAATCAGTAGGCAGTTGTCTGGCTTCCAGATTAGTCACCATCTTGCATCTGCAATCATGCTTCTTTTGTCTACAGTAGGGACAGAACTCAGCCAAAGCTACCTCAGCTTCTGCATGTTTTTTCTGAGCTTGCATAGTATCCAATTATGTAGCCATATTATTAATGATGTCCTGCTTGAAATCAGATAGCAGATTTGTGATCTCCATTCGGGAAACTCCACCAGAAGAAGACTTCCCCACTGAAGCATGATGACCTCGACCTTTCTTAACTATTGCTCGAGAGTAGTTAAGGCATATCTTTTGTATATCATCCCAAGGCATTTGAGTTATATCACCTCCTCCCATTAGGTCCAGGGTGTCAATATAGGCATCACTGATTCCCCTTAGAAAGAGTAGTTTCTGAGAGTCCTCGTTAAGAGTATGGTTTGAGTTTCTTTTTAATGAAAACAAAAACCTTGAAATATAGTCTTCCAGACTTTCATCCTCCTTCTGCTGAATTCGGAATATGTCATCACCTTTGCTGGCACTCTTACAATATTCCTTATATTTTTCAAGAAATTTCGTCTGCATGGCTGCCCAACTATTTACAACGGCTCTTCCTAGACTCATGAACCATCTGAGAGCTCCCTCCTTCAAAGTGGAAGGAAATAGCTTCAGTTTATGAGTGTCGGTGTTGTAGTCATAACTGTGACAGAGGACATCAAATTCAAACAGAAAGGTTTCTGGATCTTCTGTGACCACGCCATAAAACTTTGGGAGCAAGGAAGAGGGGATGTTTTTAAGATTATCAGTATCTTGTTGGGGAACAATGGAAAACTCAAATGCAGGAGGTGGATTATTAGGTGGATTATTTGCCATGTCTAGGTGCTGGAATAGTAGAGCAAATGGATTTTCTTCAGGTTCGTTATCAGCTGGGTCAAACGGTAGTTCAATAAACAAATTTTCAGGGAGGAACCTTCCCAGTGCGTCTCTCCTTCTTCTATGCATGCAATATGGTGAATAACGGCTTGAAAGATTTTGAAAATTTTTGACTAACAGACTAAACTAATGTTGAAAATGACTTTGTCAGACTCCTAGTTAGACACCATCCCTGGCAACGGCGCCAAAAATGGCTCACACTCACAAAAGGATATGAATATCACAGTGAAAATTTCCTGGGAATTGGACATTCTGATAGGTGACTAATATCTTTCTGTGGACGTTCATTTACTTGTCAAACCAGGGGATGTAGAATTTACATGGCGCAGCAAAGTATATGCACTAGGAATTTATTTTAGTCAAATCTTAGCAAAAATACATACTGGAAAGAAATTCTATCTAAGCTACAGAATGGTAATGCAGAATTCTTTAACTCAACTATGCTTGATTAAAACAGAATCAGAATAATGATTTAATCGGCACAAACCATGAACCGGCCTTTTATACCAGAAAGAATGTACCACAGGATGGACTCTATGCCGCAGGAGCAGCAAGACCGAAGCCTTGCATTAAAAATTCAAAAAGATGAAAGCCAACCGATATCGCCAGAAAAGAACATCTAACTATTCAACCATGAGTACTTACTTCGTTCCTTAGCAAGCATCTCCATCTAATACGCATGCCTAACTCAGAATCCCATCACACCCTCATTCGCTAAATGTAATGAAATATATACTGTTGGTGTGAAAACTAACAACAAACTCGCTTTTCCTCAGTCAAATGATTTGGCCTTTCATTATCATACCGGGATTCTTAGATGATCTCTGCTAATTCGCTTCTATCTTACCTAAAAATCATCTATTACTCATTCTATTTCTTTTCTATCACCACCTCGCGCAGGAGGAGTATCTTATTTTTAAATTAGAAGAACAACTAACTAACCAACTTCATCAAAGAAAGATGTGGAAGTAAAGTATATCCCTGAATCAAGGAACAAACTTCATAAATGAATTTATGTGTTCAACCCGATTCAGAGAGAATCTAGCGCTCCACTCTCTCTAGATTGACTTTTCATTAAAAATCTTTCCAAATCAGTTTCAAATAAAGGAGTTCCTATGAAATTTCTCTTCAAAGCTCTGCAGGGAAATGGGCTTTTGATCAGAAGGTTTAGGATCGGCTTCCATTGACCCGGACTATTCTTCAACAACCCGCAACAATGCAATGTGATGTGCTGAAGAGGCATATGGTACAATAAGCACGACATCTATTCATTAATCACACATTTCAAATCTACTTCACCATTTAAAACTGTGATAATGAGCATACTCAAACAGTATCCTCAGGAAGTCATCAAGGCAATAAAATGCAATCAAGCCCACGCTGCCGTAATAGGCTGCAGGAATATAAAAGTGTCTTGCTACAGGATATCCCCATAAAAGGTTTCATCAAAGTTTAAACAGCCATGAAATAACAAAAATGAAATCATTTAAAAGTTTATCATATCATCAAATTATGAGCATATTTTAGGCTCATCAATAGTGTTTACAAATTTTTGCATGAAATGTACAAAATATTGTATAAGATAGGAAAAATGAAATATGATTGTATACAGTAAGAGCTAAATGAAAATGTTAAACAATCTTAGTGGTTGTAATAACAATGCTTTGTATTTATTTCCCACAAAGTGGAATCATTTTGATGGTGAGATTAATAATTAGGCTCTACTAGAAAAAGTTGAAAATATTCAACGTCAATGCCCAACAAAGCATTTAATTGTCCTTCAAATATAATGACTTTGAGAAGTTCACTTGTTTCATCTTTCAAGTCCACTTTTAACATGTGGCTAAGATTGCATCCATAGAGATCAACAAAACACTTTGGGCACATAAAAGTATTGGGGGCCTTCTGTAATTTTTCTTTTTACATTTTTTATTTCCCACTAATAGAGGGATAGAAAGGTAATAAAACTAAATTCCACATGGAGTTTTGAGATTTTGGATTTTACAAAGACATTTTTTTTCTCAAGAGAGCTTGTATTAGATATAGATGCACTATCAATTAGGTTTGAAAAGTTGTGGGGAGAGAGGAGACTGTTCAAGAGGGAAACGAAATGTGTGACAAAACCGTATAGTGGAATACCATGCATGTAATGTTGAGGATTCTAGCAAGTTTGGATTGATTAGAATTATAGTTGGAAAGATAGTATTAAGAGATTTTCCACACCACAAGATTATATGTCTAGATTGATAAAAAGAATTGGAGGGTTTGTTTGAAGAGACATATATGTCATATGGTGAACTTAAATGATCAATTAAAAATGAAATTAAACTAAATTCAAGTAAGATAGTGATCAATTAAATCCATTTTCAATGAAATTTAGTAAACATTGCTAAAAATATTGAATTAACATGAAAGAAATCTAAATTCTAAACAATTGAATACACTAGCAAGCAAACCTCCAATCCCATTGTGGATTTGAAGAAAATTTTAAGTGATACGGATGTGGATTGCTCAATTTTCCTAGTCCATGTTGTTGAAAAACACTAGTTGATGAATGAGGATGACTGAAAAAAGAGGGATTCTCAAATTGCTCAAAGGTTAGTAGTAATTTCAAGAGAGTAAGTTTTCATAAAGGTTGTGAATCCTTTTTCATGTAAGAAGTTGAAGTATTTATAATTTTTTGAAATATTGATCAATGGTGAGGATTCAAAATGCTAATCAAGGGATGAAATTGAATTAAGTATGTGAGGGAAAATCAATGGATGTATCAAGGGTCAATAATTCATGAAGGTGTGGATCAAATATTTAATTAAGGGTCCATAATCCTTGAGGATTCAACAAATCACTTAATTTTAGGAACTATGTTCAAGATATTATTCTATGGAGGGAAGAATTTGAATTTGGAAAGGGAATATTCCATGAGAATATTCTTTATGCAAGTCAGAGGATTGGAGAAATAATTAGTTAATTAAACAATTTAGGAAAATCATTTAATTATGCAAGTTGGAAGAATTAAGAGTTTTAATTAAATAATTGAGAATTACTTAATCAAGAGGGTTCAAATGACATTTAATTAAAAAATTTGACATTATTTAATCAAAAGAGGAAGAATTAGCATGAAGGTGATGAATTAATAATTTTTAATAGGAGGAAAAAGTTGAATTTAACTAAATAATTGGACATTATTTAATTCAATAGACGAAATAGGTGAATTATAAAAGAAATGGTGTTAATAAGAAAAATGAGGATGTGTGATATACTCAGGAAATTTTCAGGTGTCTACATTTTCCCCCTCTTTGAAGTGAGGTACCCATTGTGTTTCTTCAAAGAACTGATACTACTCAAGTGCAATCTTTCTTTTTTTTTTATGCCCTAGTAGATGAAGGAATGCTAGTGTGGTTCCTTGAGAGATCAAGCGAAAAAACTACTTTTAGATTGAGATTGCGACAAAGTCACATGAGTGGTTCTACTGAATAGAGGACATAAAAGAAGTTCTAGTAAGCTATGATGTTTGATGTAGATAGATTTTATGATGTATACACACATCAACTATGGATAACCTCATGTATATTTTGATGTATATCACACAATTTTGATACTTGGATAGAAATGTTAAGAAAGATAGAAAATGAGATATGATGATTAGATAAAATGATTAGAAGGATGATGTATATAATAGATTAGCATTATTATTGAGATTGATCAGGATACAAAAAAACCTATGATTATTTGACATTTTATTGGATATGTGATGAGATAGAATAGATCATATTGCTTTTTCTTTTAGATTAGGTCTAGTTTTATCATAAAAATCCTTATTTTTGATATAAAAAATAGACATGATGCACCAAGGTATGAATAATTGGGGTGATATTATATCAAACGCATGGACTTTGAATCTACAACTAGACAAGAGTATCCTTGTTCATACCTGACATACGAAAACCCTGTTTGAGCATGTGAAAGAATAAAGCCATCGAATTAAGAAGAATACTATATAAAAGGTATGAAGAACTTGATATGTCTTAGCCATTGTTCTACTTGAGACTTTCCCCGTATATGCAAGGCAAGTATTCACCAAGGTCATATTACAAGAATATCCAACAAGCACAATAAATGAAATTAATGATCAATGCCCTATCTCTTGTCCTCTAAATCAATTTAAACATCATCAAGAGATCATCGAAGTAAGAATAACAAGATAAGTAATAAGAAAATAAAAAAGTGGCAAAACTACCAATGTTGTTCATATCTCTTTCCAAAGAATGTTGTTTTAAAGTGATATCCAATGATGGTGTCTATTGTAGGAAAGATATATCTATAAGAAATGCATTGGATGTTAATGGATTTTAACTATTTGATAGGTTGTTGATCTAGAGTGTTGATTGAAATGCTTGAAAATGATCAAGACTTAGAATCCTTATCTTTAAATTTTTTATGTTTTTCCAATTTCAAGTTGTATTTTTTTGTTTGTGTTACCAAAGGTTGAAGGCGACAATCAATTTATTATGTTTGAAATTTTTTTGTGAGTGAACGTAAGATGGAATGGGTGATTTTCTTTTCAAAGTTTTTTTTTTTGAATTTTTGCAATGTTTTGAGGCTATTTTAGTATTTGGGGTTTTATGAATTTATTTTTGGCATTTTGAAATATTTGAGGTTGCTTTGGTTTTTTCAAAGTTTCTAAATGTTTTTGATTTTTTCAAACTATTAAGCCCAAGGGAGGATGACCTAAGGGACGGACCTATTCCTCAAGGGCTCATCGGAGATGGCCTTGCCTACGTAAATGTATAGAGGCTTCGTAGTTCAATTATTGGACTTGGATACTATTTTTGGGATATTTTGATGTTTTTAACCTTTTTATGGAGTTTTTAAAAAAATTTGGATATTTTCGGATTTTGACATGTTTTTGATGTTTTTGGAATTGATATTTTTTGAATGTTTTTGGAGTTTTGGAGAATAGTCTTAAGAGAATATACAAGAACCTAATTCGATGACATAGTTATAGGAATATGCCCCTAGTTTGATGTGATAGACTACCCTGATATAGGTAGGACCAAATAACCTTTGGGTGATCCCACAAAATAGGTTTACAATTTCTTTGA
>VDFB02290696.1:0-52724 GCA_007258455.2 Sequoia sempervirens
TAATTTCTATTGCATAAATTTGCAAAAAAGAAAATACATGGAATCTCATGCAAGGACATGCATAGGATCAAAAAAATAAAATCTCCACTTTAAAAAGATAAACTTTTTTGAGATAAAATCTCTACGCATTCTTACATCCATTTTTAAGATAATTACTTTTAAAGAAACAAAAGATAATAATCTATATTTTTGTATAAATCATAGTTTTAATTTTATTGCAAAGCATTTGAAATTCTTTATTTTGTAGTATTGTTTCAATTTTTTAATTTTTTTAGTTTTTTTTTAAATTAATGTAAAATTTATGTATTTTAATTACTAATAAATATATTATGGATAGTATATCTACTTTCTATTTACATTAATTTTAAATGATTCAACTTGATAATATTGTTAAATTTATTTATTTTATTGTTAATGCAAACTCTTAATATAGAGATAAAAATCCATGGAATCTCATTCAAGAACATGTAGAGGATTAAGATATAAATGATGACTTTACTAGGGTGATTAAGTGATAAAATTGCTACTTAAAAACTAAACATTTTTTAGATCAAATATCTGCATGCTCTTACATTCCTTTTTAAATTATAATTATTTGTAAGGAAACAAAGGATGAACATCTAACTTATGCTATAAATCATAATTTTACCTTCATTACAAAACATTTGAAACTCTTTAGTTTGTAGTGTGATTTTAATTATTTAATTTTAAAATATTTTTATTTTCTAAAATTAATATTTTAACTAAATTAAAACAATTGATATACTTAATCAAGGGAAAAACAATGGTATATAGATAAATATAATTTATTTTATATATATATATGGAATTTTATTTTTATATGTTAGATTATAATATTATGAGGCGTCGTATATCTAAATTAGAAGTTATCATTTGGTTAAACTATCACAAGTAAATGATCCAACCCATCAAAAATATTCAAGGGTCAAATAAAGATCAATCATACTAAAAAAAAAACTTTGATAAATGATATAATAAAAAATAGATCATTATTCTCACTATTTTAATACAACTAATTTTCTATAAGATAGACATACATTATTCAAGGGTCTAAAAGATGGATCAAACCTATTTGAAAAGATAAACCCAACTCCCAACCATATCAAATTGGAGTCGAGATACCTTTTTGAAGGGTCTCTTTATGAAAAAAGAGAAAAACATGATTACATACAAATTGGGTTTATTGGCCTTTCAAAGAGCATTGAGTGTCACTTCATCATGTAATAAATCCTTGTGCTCATCAATCTATTTATGTTACTTAATGCATGATGGGATTCGAGGATAATTTTTCTTTTAACAAATAAATGGTCCTCTCCATCTCCATCTCTATATTCCTCTCTATCTTTATATCCTTAAACCCCTCTCTCTCTCAGTCTTCCCCCTCTATCTCTCCCTCTTTCTATCCCTACCTCTTCCTCTCTCACTATTGCGAACATAAAATGAACCTATTTATAATGGAGCTTGATTATCTTCTTGATTCAAATAAAATAATCATGTTTGGATCCTTGTAAGTGGATGCATAGTTGATTTGAAGCTATCACTTC
This sequence comes from Sequoia sempervirens, assembly GCA_007258455.2. Lineage (NCBI taxonomy): Eukaryota > Viridiplantae > Streptophyta > Pinopsida > Cupressales > Cupressaceae > Sequoia > Sequoia sempervirens. Next base: position 1,566 of record VDFB02290696.1, read on the forward strand.
TCTATTGATACCATTGTTGGAGCATATTATGGTTCCCCTTGGTATCCATATTCACTAGGCAATATGTATACAAAATATGTGAAAGATCTTCTTCATCTCCATGTGTGTCTCTATCTTCCTCTCTATTTCTACCCCCTATCTCTACCTCCTTACCTTGCCCTGCATCTGTCTCTTCTCCCTCTATCCTTCCCACTTTATCTATCTCTCTATCACTTCCCATATTTATCTCTCCCCCATCCTCATTTGTTCATAATCTCACTCTCCTTTGCCTTTGTCTATCCTCTCAAGCATCTCTCTCTCCTCTCTCTCTCTCTCTCTCTCTATATATATATATATATATATATATATATGTATGTATGTATGTATGTATGTATGTATGTATGTAATGTATGTATGTATATTTTCCTTTTTGTATACCTATAAGTTCCATATTTCTTCTTCCATATCTCTATCTATCTTTATCTCATTACCTCTCCATATCTATCTACCTCTATAGCTCTATATCAATTCATCAAGCTCTCTCTTATTATCTCCCTCTCTATATATTTATCTTTCTCTTTACATCTCCCTCTCATTCTCCTTATCCCTCTCCTTCATTTCCATCTCCATCTCCATCTCCATCTCCATCTCCATCTCTATCTCTATATTCCTCTCTATCTTTATATCCTTAAACGCCTCTCTCTTTGTCTTCCCCCTCTATCTCTCCCTCTTTCTATCCCTACCTCTCCCTCTCTCACTATTGCGAACATAAAATGAACCTATTTATAATGGAGCTTTATTATCTTCTTGATTCAAAAAAAATAATCATGTTTGGATCATTGTAAGTGGATGCATAGTTGATTTGAAGCTATCACTTCTCTATTGATACCATTGTTGGAGCATATTATGGTGCCCCTTGGTATCCATATTCACTAGGCAATATGTATACAAAATATGTGAAAGATCTTCTTCATCTCCATGTATGTCTCTATCTTCCTCTCTATGTCTACCCCCTATCTCTACCTCCTTACCTCTCCCTACATCTGTCTCTTCTCCCTCTATCCTTCCCACTTTATCTATCTCTCTATCACTTCCCATATTTATCTCTCCCTCTCTTCATCTCTATTTGTCTATATCTACTTCTCTTTGTTTGTCTATCTCTTCAAGTATCTCTCTCTCTCTCTCTCTCTCTCTCTCTCTCTCTCTCTCTCTCTCTCTCTCTCTCTCTATATATATATATATATATATATATATATATATATATATACTATATATATATATATATATATATATATATATATATATATATATATATATATATATGTATGTATGTATGTATGTATGTATGTATGTATGTATGTATGTATGTATGTATGTATGTATGTATGTATGTATGTATGTATATATATTTTCCTTTGTATATCTATGTCTCCATATTTCTTCTTCCATATCTCTATCTATCTCTATCTCATTACCTCTCCATATCTATCTACCTCTATAGCTCTCCCTCTATATATCAATTCATCAAGCTCTCTCTTATTATCTCCCTCTCTACATATTTATCTTTCTCTTTACATCTCCCTCTCATTCTCCTTATCCCTCTCCTTCATTTCCATCTCCATCTCCATCTCCATCTATATCTCCTTTCCCCTCTCTCTCAATCTCCCCCCTTTATCTCTCCCACTTTCTATCATTATCCATCCCTCTCTCCCTCTCTCCCTATTGTAAACATAACATGAGCCTATTGGTAATGGAGTCTAATTATCTTCTTGATTCATAGTTTTTTTTCAATTGTGTTTGGATCCTTGTAAGTGGATGCATAGTTGATTTGAAGCTATCAAGTTTCTCCATTGAGACCTTTGTTGCACAAACAACACCATTTGATGAATTCTCTACCTATTGACCGCATGTACTACACAAATGTATGCAAATAAAAACCAAAATTCTCCTTAATTGACCTTCCACACCTCTTTAGCATACCCATTGCACAACAAGGTTTGATTGCTAGTTATAGATATTTTAAATAGTATCTATCTTATTATTTTAAGAACTATTAAAAATTTATTAGAATTTATTTTAATTTTGATGAATTTCTTTAATTATTGTCATAGTGGTATATCTCTTATATGAATGAATGAGAAGATTTTTAGACTTATTTGAACTAAAATAGTCATTTTTTTGTGTTTTGACTATTATGACAATGTCTTAGCTTAATGATAAGTATAGGAAGATATCTAGGTTAGACTCAAGATACTAGTGAGGTCATTTCTTCTAAGAAATAAAGGCATGATAAATTTTCCCATGACATGACAATGAATGAATTAAGTAAACTAGCTAACTTTGTATTTAATGATGATCTTAAATTAAGATATAATGATCTAATGGTGTGAATAATATTTATACTTTATGGATGCTCAACCTACTCTAAAAATATTCCTAAAATTGTGTTGAGTTGAGGAGAGAATTCCTTATTACTTTTGCCAACCATGCCCGTAATAAATGACAAGCATTACCAACTATAGTTTTTTTCCCTTTCATATCTATTTGGTGGATAATTATATGCTAAGCTTTATGATTGATAAAACAATATATTGTTATGCCCCCAAAAGTAGAATATTGCATGATATTACCATTTTGGGTGTAATTTAGTCTAATAAATACCATATTTACAAGAGAAGATTTAGTGTATTGAATGGTCATTGAGATTAATTTATGAGTATGTATTTATCTATGTACATACAATATGTGTTTGAAAAGAAGCCATCTCATATGGGTTATTAGTGTTATTAGTGTTATTAGTGTGGTAGTAATTTTGACCCCAAGACCTTTACGACCATGTGTATGGGTTAATGGATCCCTATATGTGATATTGTAATCAAATTAATTAGTCTATGATGTAAACTCTTAATCCATGTAGTTGTAAATAAATATTGTTGTACCTTCTAAATGTTAGATTGATTGACCAAGATTGATGCAAAAGCTAACTTATTGCCACCACAACTACGGTTAAGAAAGGGAATATATGAAAACATAGGTAGATGATTGATTTCCCTCACTCATCTCCATACTGCTCCATCATTCATTTATCCATTACAACAATATTAGCTAGATTTTTTCATAGCTAAGAGACATTAAATATTTTGTTGTCATTTATTCTTGTTTGGTGAGGAAGGTTTATATCACCCTACTAATACATAGTGTACTCTATCTATAACTTCAATTGTAAATACATTAGTCAAGTTACAAGGTAACCATACTAGTTAAAAGGGAAGCCTATCAAATCTCAAAGATGTGCATAATTTTTTAAGAGGAATATTTATGGGTATGTGCAGGATCATCATGGAAAAAACAAGCCCTTAAGTGGCAAAAAATTCAAAATAATTAGAGTTAGGAAACTTGACATGCAAATTTAAATAAGTTATCTATATTATTTCAAAAATATGTAAGAATAGAATCTGTAGAAAATTGAATGTAGTTTCTAAACTACTAGGTTTATTTTTTTAAAAAGAGAAAATCTATTTGGTAAAAATTTGAAATTTCAATGCAGTAGTACTCAAATTTCAGGGAAAAAATAAGAAGTAGGTGTCTATCTAACCACCCTAACCATAATAAAATGATAATATTTTTTTATAAGATTTATATATAAGTAGAGGACCCATGTCCCGATGTGATGCATATTTTTTGTAATTTTTTCCAACTAAATAATTAATTATGAATTTTTATTACAAATTTTAAAAAATCTAAAACTTGTATGTCTATTAACTTGGTCAAAAATTCATGAAATTCAAATTTTTTTAATCCTATAGTATCTGAAGCATAGAATGTGACGCATGTTTTGGATTCAAAAATGTGATACTGCTTGAAAGCTATAGATGTTTTTCAATCAGCCTATCAATCGGGGACTTTAGTTGTAATTCAAATAGAAAATGAATAATAATTATTTATTAAATTCAAAGTAAAGCATAATTTATATTAGTGGAAAGTTGAGAATCTCCTTTAAAACCCTTTTGTTTCATCAATTTTGGGTAAAAAAAAGTCATCAACCACATACCCTACACATACCCATCATATCGCCACTTTTTGGCCCGTCATGATCCTGCACATACCCTTATTAATATTTTAATAATTAATATCAATTGTGATGTAGGAAAAAAGGATATAGGTCTAAGTTACACTTTTTAACCTACAACATTGGGGGACCTAAAAATGATCATAAAAGACCACTCAACTACTATCCTCAAGGAAGAGCCAAAATGGTTGATCAAGCTTTTGGTCCTCTTTATGGGTTTGATTAGGAGTTGAATTGAGATGAATGGATGTGATGTGTGTAATTTTGTAAATGTAAACTAGGTTAACTAGACAACTACAAAAATTGATGAAAATTCAAAATGACATAGAACTGTATGATAGAAACTAAAAAAAAAAAGAGTAGAGGTAGAGAAACTTGGAATTCAAATCTAAGCTCAAACTAATTGGTGAGGGGTGTGGGCACCCTAGACTAAGAATTAGGGTTTAAGGAATCTTAAAATGGGTACAAGTGGGTTATAATTTTTAGGTGCGTCCCTATCAAACTAAGCTTCAAAACTTTGTCTATTGGGTGAGTGCAAGATCATCATGGGCCAAATAGTGGCAATGTCAAAAAATATGATTTGAGTTAGGAAAATTTGTGGAAATTAACTTTGGCTTTTTAGTTGAGTTGGTAAAAAGTATAATTTATATGGTAAACACCAAAGAAAAATAGATATATGTTAATAACAAATATATGCTTTTAAAAAATGGATATCTGATATTAAATATAAAAAAATAATATCTATTATTGTAGATAAAATGGATATTTATTCCTTGTAGAGAATGGATATTCATTATTTATAATATATTAGGTATCTTACAAAACGAGTCACATGCATTATAATGATATAATATATAATAATTATTATAATATATATAATTATAATAATTATATATTATATAACAATATTAATATAAGAAGACTTGATTCACTCTACGATGACTTTGGCATTCTCCTGCATTCTGCAAAAAGCTACAACCTACTCTCTCGCCATTGTGTTGACTCATTATATTTTAGAATATGCAAGGGATGATGCTCAGATGTGAGAAATGCAAGCAAATTCTTGGAGACAAGGTGGAAACAATGAAGGATTTTGTTGTGATTCCAAGAAGGAAACAGAGATGGGAAATTCAAACCCTCTAGCACTTGGCTCCTGCAACGATTTGTATGGGGGTTGTCCCAGACCCGTTCCTCTCCATCATAACCATGGCGAGGATGGGTTGCCTAACCCAAATGGGGCGGGGTTGGCCTCCAAACTATCATCACGATCGTGCCCTAGTCCAATTAGGGCTACTAGTTTGTGCCCTGATGACATTCGATCCCCCCGCAACCCTATTCCTAGCACACCAATGCTTGATTATTGCTCTAGCAGTAGGACTTCTGGCTCGACAATTGTAAACTCCTTCAGGGATATGGCAGATCTGGAAACTAGTAAGCAAATCAATTGGCTCCTCCCATGTGCCACCAACCCCCCAACAATGGTCAGATTGGGTGAGGAGATCTGCAAGGAGGTTATAGAAAATGAGACATATTTCATTGATTTGGGTTTGACTGGAAGATTCAAAGGGTTCTGGCCAAGCCTTTCTATGCTACATCAGTGGATCACCAAAACATGGTGCCCTATTTTGGATGGTGATGTTGAGATTTGTCCTTGTGCACTGGTATTTTTCATGGTCATTTTTTAGAATGTGCGAGACAGGAATACAATATTATGTGACTACTAATGGAGGTTTGATCTACACCTTCTTATGTTGAAATCATGGCACCCCTCTTTCAACCCTCTCACTAAGTTGTTTGTTGCTACTCCAACCTAGGTAAGACTACCAAACCTTCCACTACAATTTTGGTTTGATTCTTGTTTCAAAGCCATTGGCAATTCATTGGGGAAGTTCTTGGGGGTTGATGAGAGCTCATCAAATTACATGCACACAACCTACGCTCACATTCTAGTGGAGTTGGACACATCCAGGGCACTTGTGGATAAAGTATCTATAAATACTATCGATGGAAGTTGGGTTTAGTTAATAGATTATGAGGGTCTACCATTTCGTTGATGCAATTGTTTTAGTACCATACATATTTTTTCTAACGATACTAAATGGAGATGTGACTACCAAGCCACATGGTGGAAAGATGTTTCACCTCAGCATTATTCCATAGAACAGGAAGAGTGACACAAGGAAGAGACAGTTATCAATGATACCCCAACAATCAGGGATGGTGCTCAGATGGCACTACCATGTAACTCACCACAAAATATGGAGGGAAAGAAAGACTCCTCAACGGGAAGAAATAAAAAACTGGAAGCTAAGGATCCAAAACCTAGCAAAGAGATGGTAGATTAGACATTAAGAGTAATGACCTTGGTTTCTAAGGAAGAAAAAAAAACCCCTCTTCTAGAAGCTAAGGAGCCAAAATCATGCAAATCGGTGGTAGAATAGGCAACAAATGCAATGTCTTTGAGTTGTGAGAAAAAACAAAATTCCCCTCAACACTCGAGGGAGGATGTGGGTGCTAAGGATACATAGGGAAATTGGACCATGGTTGAAAGGAAAAGGAAGAAAAATGAGGTCTTGTTTAACATGCAACTTTGCTCCCATTCCATACATGGGGCAAAGGAATAGTGTTTCTTTGGACGGGTTGTGGGGCTTTAGCTTTGGGGTGGTGGTTTTGGCCCCAAGTTATGGAGCTTTTTTTTGGTGTGGGCGGCATGTTGTTTGAACAAGGAAAACTCATCTTTTAGTTGGTGCATAAAATTAACTCATTATTGCTTTGAAGGATAAAATTGACAATTGTTTTCTTTGTTTTGTGATTTTCATTTTTGTTGGTGAATGTGTATGCAATTCTCTCGTGTCATTTGGAAATCATGAGAAACAGAAATAACTTTGATGCCTCTGCTTTCAAATGTAGGAGATGGGTGGACAGGTCAATATTGGGTTATGGGATACTAGAAATAACTTTCATTGTAATTTTGTTGATCAATACAAAGGGTGATGCCCCTTAGCACCTATTTAGCTATCTAAAAAAAAATTATATATATTATATAATAATAGTAATAATATTATGTTATCATATATGATTATATATTATTATATTATTGTATATTATTATGTATTATATAATAATAATATTATATATTAATGGGTGATCCCACAATACTGGTTTTCAATTTTTGGCCAAATTGAGCACTGAACTAATTTTTTCTAACTATATCTTCACTTTCGGGCACCTATAGTGGCTAAACTGTGAGGAATTTGAAGATGATGCAAACTAGTGATTTGTGACATTTTGTCTATAGATTCTAAATATAATTTTTTCAAAAATTTTGGAATCAGATTGCACTTCTTTTTCCATCTCCTGAACGAAAACTAGTTTTTCAGTAAACACCATTTTTAAGGAGTGACGCTCACCGTATAACACAACTTTTTTTCCATGAAGGATAATTTTTTTTTTTTTAATTTAGATTTGTAACTATGATATCTAGTTCTTCCAATTGGTTTCATAGTGTTTTATTGAATATTTTTTCCTTAATCAAGTTTTGAAGTCAAACCGATTACAATCCAGAAATAGGCAGACTGTATAACACAACTTTTTTTGTATGTATCAAACTTCTTCTTTTTTTGTTGGATCAAGGAATTCAATATCTGGTGCACTCATACTTTTCAAAAAAAAAAATTATAATCTTCTATTTTTCCACATGTGCAGAACAGAGAACTTGATTTTTTGGTGAAAAACCTACATTCACAAGAAATAAAAAATAAATATAATAATTAAATTAAATTTATTTAAAATTATACTTTTTGGGAAGCTTATAATAAGGACTACATACTTACAAAAATAAATTTTAAATGAATTCATTTGATAAAATCAAAAGTGGTTTTTATCAGCATTTTGATAGGTGTAAAGGAGACTCCATTATAGGTATGGTTTAAAACTAGCAGGGTTCTATCCAAGGGGGTTTGATCTAAGGTAGCTTGATAAAACCCTCTTCAATTGGAATGCTTTAAATGGAAATTTTTAAGGCTTAAATCATTATATTTTATAAAAATATGTGATTTCACCAAAAATCAGAATCTCCCAGAATTTGTAAACCAACTTTGTGGGATCACCCTAATATATTAATATATTATTATTATATTACTATATATTATATATTATTATATAATATAATAATATTATATATTATTATATAATATAATAATATTATATATTATTATATAATATAATAATATTATATATTATTATATAATATAATAATATTATATATTATTATATAATATAATAATATTATATATTAGTATAATTGTTATCACTAAATATGCACCCTAGCTAAGTTGCAGAACTCAACCTACTTGTGGAACATGAGAATATCTTCCTGAGTGTGGGCTCAAATGCTAGAGATCAACCTCCAAAAAGGGTTGGTTCCCATGTTTCACTAGTAGGTTGAGTTTTGCAACTTAGCCAAGGTGCATATTTAGTGATAATAGTTTTTGGCACACCCGATGGGACTATTTTAACTATCATAGTTCAAAACTTGTCCTTTGCATTGCTAGTATTTGGTGTGTATGCTAGCAAATTCTACCTTTCGAGGAAAAATCATCACACACTTGGTGACTCCAAGTTTTATCTACTAGTTTCAAGAGGAATAGTGCTGGTATGTACTTATTTTTTGCAAAAAGTTAGACTTCATTATTCTAGTTTTAAGAACATTAGCATGAATGTCCAACTTGTTCAAATGTTATATCATGTCTTCATTTCATGGAAGCATGTTTTATAACACTCCATTCCATGAAAATGTTACTTATATGCCCTCTTGTACCAGACATATCAAACTAGACAACTTGTTGGTTTCATCCCAAATGACCTTGCAATAGCATCTTATCAACATACTTACCATGTTTTCCACCCACCCACCCTTGGCAGCCTTTTAATCAATCTCAAGAAGTTATTGCTATGCCAAACCAGCCTTATTACCTTCCCAGTTAACCCAAAAATACTAACAATATGGGGATTAGTGACATCAAAATAATATTGATAGACTTCAATAAGTAGTTGGGTGACATCAAGAAACGACAAGAATTTGATTTGTAGTAGGAAGAGTTGGCTTACCAAGGCTATCAATTCCAACAGGATATAGATGCACAGAGGAAGCAATATGAAGAGTTTTTTGCAAAAGATATTTATACCAAACTAGAGCAGATGATTTTATTACTTTCCCAAGTACAAAGGCTAGAATTCCAATCAACCTCTTGCATTCCAGATTAGCCTGTGAAAGAGGAGGCTCCTAAGTACAAGTTTCCAAGTTTCAAAAAAGATAAGTCTCATGAATTCTCAAGTAAGTGTTCTAAATTTGAAATACCAAGTTTTGGGGGGCACTTTTCCATTACAAGACCATGTGTTTGAGAAAATTCAATCTACTATTTCTCATGAAGATCCCCTTCAAGAGATCCTTGAGAAACTCAGTAGATTCCCCAAAATCATCCACCAAATCAGCATTCTCATCCTAATTCACCATTTATCCTTACAAAGGTGGACCTATTGTTTATCAAGATAGTTGGTTCAATGACAAAGAGGAGGATTTTTTGAGGTAAGGGAAGAAAAAATTGCATTTGATGAACTTGTACATGTTGGAAAAAATGAAAAATTGGACTTCTTACAAAAGGTTGATGAGCATGCTTAAAGAGGAGAATAGGTTGAAAAAGAAAGTAAGAAAGGTTGAATGTGAAGTTTTGATTGACTTGTTTAATGAGCTTCCATTTTTTTTGAATGTGAGGAAAATATGCCAATGTCTATGCCAACAAATCAATTAGAACAAAAAATGAAAAGCAAGGAGGAGGTGGTGAAAAAGAAGAGTCTACATTATGGTTTGATGAGTTGGCCTCTTTTGTTGAATAAGATAATGAAGATATGCTCATAAAAACATCAACATCAACTTTGGGAAAATTGGGATATACAAACAGTCTTGTTAGGGTGCTAGTATACCAAGAGAAAAATAAGTAAACCTTGTTTTGAAGAATGAATAGATTAACATACACATGGAGAGAACAAGCTAGAAGTTGATGAAGATAGCTTTTTCCAACATCATAGAAGACTTTTTCCAAGATAGTGCTTCTTGAATCAGAAAATTGTGAGAAACACAAACTAGAGGAGAAGGAAGCCATGTTCTCATTTGAACAACATGAACCTAATCATTCTAATATACATGCGTCTGTTAAAGAGGCAGTCCAAAAAGAAGAAGCCAACAATGAGAATTTGAAGTTTCTTCATTCAAGAGGGTGTCCTATCAGACATTTAGCTAGCATGAAGGACCACAAAATTGTTGAAAGGAACAAGACAACTAAGAGGGGTGGTGAATCTATTGTCACCAAATTCAAACACAAAACTTCAAACACTTATCAACTTCACAACCACTCAATTATGTTATTAAGTATGAACATGAAATGCAGATAATAGAAAGCAAAATCAACACAATGAACACCAGATTTACGTGGAAAACCCAATAAGGGAAAAATCATGCGGTGAGGCTTAGCTCACAATATAAAGTAATTGCAAAACCAAATACAAAAGGCTCACTACCAAGGGCTCATTGTCCAAATACAAAGGCTCACTGCCTACAGAAAGGACTCATTGTCCAATAGGGAGACTCACTACCTTCAGATACAAAATATTATAGAAAGATCCACCACAGCAAATTACACACACCTGTAGGGTGAAAGCACAAACCTGTGTCACAGTTTTGGCCAAATAAAGTAATTGGGGCGAATAATTTTTGGCCGACCAGTTTTCGATCGATAAGGTTTCGGTCGAATCAACGAGGCAGCCACATGGCGCCTACGTGGCTGCAAGTTGTCGGTCGAGTCACTTTCGGCCGAAACGTTATCGGCTGAAAAGAGCCGACACGGCGCACATTTGGAGAGACCTAGTCGGTCGAGTATGTTTCGGCCGAAACTTTATCGATCGGAAGTTTATCGACCGAAAATACCTAATAAAATCTCAAAAAAAAAAACTAGGCCCACTATTGCAACGCTCGAGCGAAAGTGTTGAGGGCGAGAGCTTGTCGGCCGATCACCAGCAACAGGGACAACATTTTAACAGGTTCCATTCGTGGCATTCAATGGAATGTGTGATTTCTTGTATCGTTTTTGTTTATTTTGAGAAATTTGTGATATATCGTTTGTTAGGGTTTGATTGAAATGCAAAAATCAGGTCATGGGCATGATGGTTGAGACATCTATAGGATGTTAAACCTCCTATAGCGTAAGACAAATACAATGGCCATGATGGTTGAGATAGCTATAAAATCTGAGGACCTATAGGATGTTAAACCTCATGGAAATAATTAAAACTATTTCATTTCATTTCTTATGATAAAGCCACGTGTTCTTCCTTCTCTTAGTGTCAATAACTAGTGTCGAATCCTTCATGTCCATTGTATTTGTCTTACGCTCTTATATCAGAGCTTCAAGTCGATACCTCTAATTGTTCAGGTTTTGTTGAAATTGCATTAGCTTCAATATCTTATACAGGTACTTGGCTCGACATACACAAAAAAGCTCCTATAATGTCATAAGATTTCTGCCCTTTCTTCATAGAGAATACTGGTACCAATGAATCTGTCATTATGTAAATTCATGAACTTAAGAAGCAGTAGATGTCATTACAAAAACCCCAAAAAATTAATCTCAGAAACATATGATATATGTCAAGTGGCTGGAAAATCTGCAGGGTAATTAACAGATTAGTGTAAATGTTAACGGTGAAGAACTTTGATAATGTTACATATAACTAAAAATTATTTAAGATTTAAGCTCTAGCATGGGGGACCTGGAACTGCAAAAGCCTTACTGGTGTCAGAAACTTTTGTTTCATTTACCTAATTTTTCCCTTCAGCATAGTCTCGTTTCAGACAATTAGGTCTTTGTGGATTGATTTTAAAGGGTAAAGATCTCTTTGTATATTTTTTTCCTCAAGCATGTTATGCTTTCAAAAGAAATTCATGAGTTTAAGCTTTTGTATTGTTTATACTGTGCTCTAAATAGTCGATAGAATGCCTTTTTTTAATCCTGAAGAGTGCAAAGAAGATTTTTATGTTGTTTGGTCCTCCTCTCTTGAACCTAGAAAAGTGTATTACAAATGGCTTTTACTTCATCAAAATCTTCTTGTTGTCAGGTCAATCTTCTTCACCTTTAGTGTCATGCATCTTCATCCTTAAGCTGTTCAACACTTATTTTTTGGCTTGTCACAGATTTTTACCTTCATGGCATCTTGAGATCAATTGCCTGCTCAGCTAGCGCCACTTTAGAGGATAGTTCCAGAATTTGCTTCCCTTGGAGACTTGACTTTCAGTCGATTAGTTGCTTTGCTCAATGAAATTTCTTCCTCTAGGTAGTGAAACTTAACATACCCTTCTTTACAAGCATTAGTTTGTTATGATAACAATACAGTGTTAAAAATTTGATAGTTGAGAATGGTCACAATGTTTATCTCAAATATATCTTTTTCCCAAGGATTTATCCATAGCTGAAATATTGTTGCAAAGCTTAACGGTGATGTTTGTACAGTATGTGATATATACAAACTCCACAAGCTTCATAATGTATTTCTCGCCTAAAACAAATAATGATAACAATAACATGGAACATTTTCACCACAATTCAACAAGATTGAAAAATAAAGAAGTAAGCAAACTCTTTATAATCCGGTATTTTTTCCAAGTCCAGCTCCTCTCCTATCTTTTCTTCACCAGTTCATGGACTCCTCTCTAGGCTATTTTATAGGTTGTTGTGATACCAAAACTGGTGCAGATTATTCTCTCCTACACTGGAAGCTTTTACCTACCGCTATAGACGGTACACAATGAACAGCATAAAAGATTAAAACTTTCTTATTGTCTAAAATGGAACGACATACATTCTCTTACAAAAGCTATTTCCTTATGCATTCTGGTGTTTATCCACCTGCAAATATAGTCAATAGACACATACTGCTGAAGGTTTACAATTATTGTGGCATCTCCAAAAATGACCAACGACCTGTGAGGTATGTGTTGCTCTTATGAACAACATTCTCTATTCATATTTTATAATTAGACTTAGTCTCGAAACGATCAACGATGTAGTGTTCTGTAGACGAATTTCCTGGATTGCAATTTCCAAATCACTTGAATTTTATTTAATATCTAAAAGGCGATTCTTGCCTCAACTATTTTTGCATGAAATTATAATCTGTTGCTAAATGCTTGTTTCCAATGACATATTTTTTGTATCATAGGCTTTAACCTTGATTGAAGTTTACAAAGATCTTTAACTTCAATGTGTTGCCTGGACCTATATTTTTGATGTAGGGTTAGTTTGTAGTGCGTATAAAATGTCTGACTTAGGATAGGCTCAATAGATGCATAAAATGTTTTGACTTGGTGCTGTAATTCTGTTGTTGAAATTTGAGAAGATTAAATGAAGTTATAATTGTTGTTTCCTAATTTTGTTAAAAATCCTGCCTTCTAGATTTTGTTGTGAAGCAACCTTAGTTTACCCAATTCCAAGTATCACCTTTCAAAATTTTCTTATAACTATCATTAATTCTTTGTGCAATGTGATGTGAAAAGCAAAAATCTATGGTTTATGCAATAGAGATAATATAGGAGATATTCCATATATTTCCACCCATACCGGCTAAGCAAGAATTCATCTTCAAAGCCCTGTCTAAGTTTTTGGTCCTATCTTTGTACACGGATCTTCAATTTCCAATAGCAGGACCTCTAATGTCACTCCATTGATCCCCGGTAACACCTTTGATGTGCAAGCCCTTGCTCTCCAATTGTAATCTCTGTTTGGCCTTGTAGGCTTGGACATTCATCTGCATCTCATCTTTAGTCCTGAAAGTGGAAAATAAAAACCAATAACAAAATCTATTAGAGCTATCTATATGTAGTCATAAATTCCTGTGTAGCTAGTTTCTGCAGAATAAATGAAAACAACAAAAACATACACATAAATGAAAACATGATATTTTATATTGATGAAATACAGAAACGTTTTGAGCTACTGCTCATTATAACTACCATGACAGCTCAACTTCTGCTCTTTGAGCTACTGCTCATTGTAACTACCATGACATTCTCCTAATAGCTCCTTGAAAACCATTCATTCTTACTTCTTCTTACACTTCTGACATGGAGAGGATAGGAAAGCAGGAGTTGTTGGGATTATATTTCCAACAAGTATGACTTATTCTAACACCAAAGACCGCACTCATTAGACTTGCTTGAGATACTAGCTCTTCCATTTGTTTTCCAATACCACCTATACTTGTAAATGAATTTTAAATCTACATTCCATATGAACTAATCTCTTAAATAAAATGCTAAACTTATCTCCCAAATAAAGCGCCTTTGATAAGTTATGTACATGCACATATATGTGTATGTGCGTATGCATGTAGATGTATTATATATACATATGTGTACATGTGTGTATGTATACATATGTATATATAATACATCTACATGCATACGCACATACACATACATGTGCATGTACATATACATACATGTACATATATGTGTATGTGTGTATGCACATGTAGATGTATTATATATACATATGTGTACATGTGTGTATGTATACATATGTATGTACATGCATGTATATATGTGTATGTGAGTATGTGTGTATATGTGTGTACATGTATGTATGCATGTGTGTACATGTGTGTATGTATGTATGTATGTGTGTACATGTGTATATGTATGTGTATGTGCGTATGCATGTTGATGTATTATATATACATATGTGTACATGTGTGTATGTATACATATGTATATATAATACAGATCTACATGCATACGTACATACACATATATGTGCATGTACATATACATACATGTACATATATGTGTATGTGCGTATGCATGTAGATGTATTATATATACATATGTGTACATGTGTGTATGTATACATATATATGTACATGCATGTATATATGTGTATGTGTGTATGTGTGTATATGTGTGTACATGTATGTATGCATGTGTGTACATGTGTGTATGTAATGTATGTATGTATGTATGTATATGCATATATATATGTATGTATGTAATGTATATGCATGTATATATGTATATGCATATACCTTATGTACATGCATATATTAATGTATGTAATATTAATATGTATGTATATATTATATATATGTACATATGTGTATGTGTGTATGCATGTACATGTATTATATATACATATGTGTATGTATGTATGTATGTATATGCATATATGTGTGTATGTACATGTATGTATGTGCATGCATGTATATATATATGTATGTGTGTATGTATGTATGTACTTGAGTATATACATGTGTACATACACACATATACATATATATGCATGTACATGCACACATACACATACATATATAATACATGTACATACATACACACATACACATATATCATGTGCATGTACATACATATATATATGTATATACATACATACATACACACATACATATACATACATACACACATACACACATATACATATATATATGCATGTACATACACACACACACAGATATATATATATACATGCACGTACACACATGCACTCCCACATACATACATGTGTACATATAGATATATGCACATGTATCTATATGTTTATATTTTATTCCTAAGGAATTTATTTCAAAGAATTTTAACTTTATTACTTTAATATGTTTCAAGTTAGATCGAAAAATTAAGGAAATGTTAACCTTTTTATAATTTCTAGTGTTTGATTTAAAAAATAATTGATTACAAAGAAAGGCTAGATCATATATGACCAATTGTAATGAAGAGTATTTTTTTATTTTGATCAAAATTTTAGTATAGAGGGGTTGAAAGGATAAATATTTTTTTTACATATTTACTCTTGGTTGAATATTACATGCATGCCTATGATTTAATAGGTTCACATAGCTTGATAGATATAAAGTTTGAACTAGATCTCATTAGATACATTTAAATTAAAAAATGTTTTCTAGTTTTGAAACTTGAAAATTTTACCTTTAATTTAAATATATATTTTTTTAGTTTTGAAAAAATTTCAATTTAAATTTGTGTAGTTCATTATGTAATTTTGTTTTAATGATATGCAGATCTCTATCTATTTATATATATCATGGCCGATGAGGGATCTCATCATTCCCCTCGTTCTGAGCGAGAAGCTCAAACTAGATCAAATATATTTCAGGATAGTATTGTTAGATTGGACAATGCTCTAAAATGTTTAGAGCAAACAATTCACAACTCCCCCAATTTGGTTAATCAAGATAGATTAGTCACTATAATACAAGAGATTATTAAGATGATTGAGACAATTCGATCATACAATCCTTATGATGAAATCAGCATTGAAAAGTTTTATTTTTCTCTTGCTACGAGTGTTACTGGCACAGTGAAACATAGAGAAGTTGCCAAATTAGTTTCAAGTGAAAATGTGTTATCCATGTTCCCATTTTATAGAGGAAAAAATAAAATTAGAGGATATGTGGTTACGAGGTGTGAAGATCCTCTTGTTGCACCATTCATATACCCTAGATGGTTGGCAGCACATCATAGATGGCCTCACAATGATGAGCTGCTATTGTATTTTGTCAAACAGTTATATGCAGAATTTCATTTACATATAGAGGTGGACTACACATCTTATCCTGAGCATGCTGGCCAAGCTAAAGGCCGTTTTTCTGACAAACCATAGTTTAGACCTTCAAATTTTCCACCGCCTATGGACAAGAGGGCATTAGTTGGCCAAAACCTTTTGGTTTTACCAAAACGTTTGGAATTGGCAGCAACAGGGGAGGCAGCAACAGGGTCCACTCAGAGTCAGATTTTTGAAAACATTGCCTCTATTACGACGTAGATTGATCAGATTTCATCTGATCGAGTTGGTAGATATTTATTACGCCCACGGATCAACCTTCCTCCCACTAAGGCTACATCTGCATCGTATGATCCATTTATTAGTGCCGATCTACCTACTCTTGCAGATGTCGAGCATATGACCCACACGACTCTGCGTAATACGTGTAGACTCTCAATTTTGGATTTACTAGCAACATATCAGGTTATCAGTGAGGACCATGGGATTGCTCTTGACAGGGTACCAAAATTTATTAGACAACGATATCCTCATACACATATGAGCCACAGTGTGGCAAATGCAGCTCAGGATATTCCACATCAGCCTACAGAATCGCGTGCACATCATGTTTCTGTTGATCCTTTAGCTTGCCCAGGTGGTCATCAGGATGTTACAGGTCACGTTGAGGCTACTACGACACCTGATCCTGTCCATGGGACATATAGTCGACTTCTTTTTGCTACTAATACTGTGTTGGCATTTAAATTCGCACCTCTGGAATGCAGATTTGAAAACGGACAGCTATGCACAAATAAACTGCTCTTCAAATTAGGAGGGGAAGCTCCCTCTTGCTGATGGTGTTTGAAAGAAAGTAAACTAAAACTAAGTTGCCTATCTTTTTGATCAGCTTAGAGCACAAGGTTTTAAACACAAAGCCTTGGCTGCGGTAAGTTTTTTGATAAGAGAAGTTCAACTACGACTAACTTAAACTAAAGACGTTCCTAACCTCTCGAGTAATAGCAGAGCAAGAGAAGTTAGAAATTAACAAGGTAGATTCTCTGACAAAAATACTTCAACGATCTCTCTTTCAACGAACACCTACACACTTCACTACAAGCTGAAATAAAGATCATAAAAGTAGAACACTGATAACGGAAATCTGAGATTTTAGACCAAGGCAAAAGGGCTCATGATTTTATTACTCAAATCCTCTAAAACAAAGGCTCACTTCTAACATGCAGCAGACAAGAAGTTACGACTAAGGAGCACAGAGCTTATTCTTAACACAATGAAAGCGGCAATCTCACTAACTCCTTGATGTTGGCACAAAAGGGCTCAACAATTTAGCATACGGCACAAATAGACAATGCCAGGGCAAAATAGAAACAATAGGCTCATTTTGTTCTCCTTCGCCGCGGTTTAAACTAAGTGAACTGAAACTGAATAACAGCTTGCTGCAATTCAGGCTCGCAATTTGTTATGACAATAACCGTTAAAGAAACTAAATGAGCAAAGGCTCTTATTTATAGACAAGCAGAGGAGTAGGGAACCTCAAAATCTCCTTGCTTTCACAATCTAGGGCTTGCTCAGCAAGCAAGCTTTATTACTAAATCTAGAAAGATAAAACCCTAGAAAGCAGAAAAAGCGGGAAACGCCAACTATTACATCTTATCTTCTTTGTATCCTCAAAGAATGGATAAGGATTATTCCAAGAATAGAAAGAAAGCGGGAAAGAAAGCTTCTAGAAGAAAGCTGCTTTAAAGCTCGATCACATCCGCTAGGAAGTTAGAAATTGTGTCCCGGTTCGATGCATCTATGCCATCAATAGCAAAACACCGCTTTTCAAGAATATCTTCAGCATCTGCAATGGATCTCAGGAAATCTTCAACTCATTGGCCGCTTTATCGAACTTTGCTGACATCACTGAAATATGGCCTATCCTTCCGCCAACTGGACTGCAACTATGAACAACATTTTGGAACTGATTTTGCACCTCCTCAAGCCCAACGTTCTTGGGCAATGTCTTATGTTTTTCTTTCATCCATCTCTGTGCAATCTTCTTGCTGTATTTATCTTTATGCATATTCCACATCTTTTCGCATTCATCCCTTGAAAGAGTTACACTTTCAGGCCACGGAGGAATGGAAAAACACTTTTCGACCATATCAGGCTTTAGACTGCAAATCAATCTACCATCTGCTGATTGGATCTCCCTAGTAGCCGGGTTGTAATGCTTAATGCAAGCGATTACGAACTCAAGGCTCTGAACTGATATAGGAATAGACGCTGCTGCAAGGAGTCCAGAATGTCCCAGGTTCTTGATTGAAGTGTTGCCTACTCTCTCTAACGCATGTAGATCGAACACCGGCTTGACATGATGCAAGTCTGTCTCAGCTGTTTTGATATAATTGTGAAAGAGAACTGATTCGGACTTGAAAACATTAGGAGTGTACTCCATTTCAGAAAACTCGAAGAATGACTATAAACTCTCCTTGGCTCAGACAAGTCTTGAACAATTTCTATTTTTAGAATGCTGATTTTTGTGCTCCAACGAACGAATTTTTGAGAAATTTTCTGAGATATGGGTTTTGTTCAGAATATCGATACAAGACAACCCAGATCGTCCGTTTTTGAAAATCTTGAATTTAGCCTAAAAAAGCAGCAAACCCTAATTTCTTCAATTTTTCCCGAAAAAAGCTGGCATCTGGGTTTTGTTCAGAATATGATTAGAAATGGACCCAGTTGATTGGATTTGCAAAACCCTGACGTTTGATCGAAAAAGCAGCCAACCCTAGGTTTTTGAACTTTCTTGAAAAAAGTTGCGATATGGGTTTTCTTCAGAAGACTAATTGACAAGGACCCAGATGGTTGAAATTTGAATGCACTAAGGCTTTCACTGATATGCAAAATAAAAGCACTTGCTGCAACTTGATGAAGTTCTTGAAAAATTCTTCAGAAGATTGAGGCAAAAAGACCTAGATGACTGAGAAATTGAAAGCCTTGGCCTTTTGCTTGAAAAATATGATCTTTTGGAACAAAAAGAATGAAAAAGCAAGGGTTTATGCTTGCTAGTCTGAAAAATCTGATGTAAAACCAGCAACTATGGATTCTTGAATCACAAAAATTCTTCAAACTTGCTGCTCCAACTTTCTCTTCTAGATGCTACCTGCAAAAATAATGAAAAATACATTGAAAAGAAGTGTTAAATAGACTTAGGGTTTGATTTAGGTTTTGCTTTCTTTTGCTTTTATTTTAAAACCCTAAATCTCAGCCCCTTGAACTTGGACGCCATCCTTCTCCTCTTGCAAATTTTGAAATTTGAAAACTCTTGAAAATTCTCTAAGGCATGAAACTTTGGGCGCCTATCTTCAAGAGGGGCGCTTATTTTCACCAGTGTTAGTCAAAATTTCAACTTTTTCAACTTTTCTCCATTTTGACATGCTACTTCACCTCAAATTTCCCGTTGACAGATTGACTCGACAAGCGAGCTGAGTGGTCCACGGCGGAGTCTGACTGAAACTGAGAAGGGTGTTCTGGAGGCACCTCCTGCTAAAAACTTGATTTTGACCTCCGAATTCATGAGAGGCTTTTCCTTCTAGAGGCGCTCAACTTCTCCAGTGTTAGACATTTTTCTAATTTCCAAGTTCTTCCTTCTCCCTTTGATCTTCTGACGAATCTTCGATTCCGGGAGCTACACTAATCCGACTGACTATCTGAATATTTCATTGGATAGCCAGACTGATTTTGGTGAGACCTTCTTGGATGCCACTTCTGCAAAATCCATTATTATGAGCTTCAAAAGCTTGGGCGCCCTTCCTCAACTGGGGCACCATTTTCTACCAGACTTAGAAAAATTTCCAATTTATTCATGTATTTCACTTCCACGAGCGATCTTGTTGAATTTTGAGCTTCGGGCGTCGGATTGACGAATGTTTGGATTTGTTACGAAGCTAAGAGGATTTCAGGAGAGGTCTTCTGGAAACACTTTTGTCAAAAGGTAAATTTTAGGTCTTCAAAAGCTTGGGCGCCCCTGGCAAGCTGGGGCGCCCAACTTTACCAGAGTTAGTTTATTTTTTTGCATTTTTCACCTTTGCTTTCGGATTTTCTTTTCAACTCTCATTAGACCTTCTATTTAGCCCTTTGAATCTGATGACTGCGAGCTCCGTTTGTCATGCTGGATAGCTCACTGGAAAGCCTGTTGCATTCTGAAGACATCTCGTTATAACCCTGATTGCAAATTCATCTATTTGAAGCCCTAAAAAGGTGGGCACCTTTCTTCAATAGGGGCGCCCAAACTCAGCAGTGTTAGAAAATTTTCGTGACTTTTCAACTTTCTTCCTCGTTCCTCGTGCATGTTCATCGTTTCATCTTCTGCTGGAAGTTTAAGTACCGAAATTAATGCCTGGCAGTCGGATGACCTCCATTGATGACCTTAGAGCTCCAGATATGCTTCTGAAAAAGCAGAATAGACCCAGTAGGGAAAAACTGATCATTTTAAAATTCTGACTGCACCAGCCTGATACGGACACATTTTGAGCCAATCAAAAATCAGTTTGGACCCTATCGGACCAACTTTCTATTTTTAGAAATTTTCTATTTTTAGAAAAATTTCCAGTATCCGTTTCGAAAGAAAACCAGAAAAACCCAGAAAACGTTACTATTTCGAGAAAATTTCTAAAAATAGCAGTTTTCGTAAAATTTAGGGATGAAAAACTGAGATCTGGGTTTTGTAGGTTAAGCTGCTCTTAGCAGACCCAAATCGTCAGAAATTGAAAATTTTGCGTTTTAACCCCTCATGCAAGACATGCACACCCAAATTTTGACCTTTTTGACTGATTTGACAAGATTTTTACTCATTTCTTCAAAATGTCTAAGTGTAACAAAAATTTTAATTTTGGGGTACAACATTGGCTCTGTTTGGGGACCATGGCGGATACTTTCGGCATAGGAGAACCATAGAATCTCTGGAGTTTTTAGCTTAGACCAGTGCCTTGTCCATTGGGTATCGGAGTTAGCATCATTTCCTAATCACCTATTTTGCAAGACATTCCTTAATCACCTATAACCAGACTTCCTAAGAATCATCTAATAGTTGGACTTCCCTACTAATCACCTAAAACAAGACTCCTAATCACCTATAACACGACAGGACTGTTATGGGAAAGGGAAACACAACATAACGAAAATATCACAGAAAGGGGAAACACATTACGAAAAATAAAACAAAATTTACAAAGATCGTTTTGAGAACTCACTCCACCCCCGAAGAGACGAAGTGCTTAAGGTACTGCCCGCTGTGTGGTAGAGGGACGAGACTTCCATCCAAGCGTGAGAGAATATAGGTGTTCTCTCTGGTGGGCTCGTGAATCTTGAAAGGTCCCAGCCACAAAGAATCAAATTTCCCATGCATTCCCTTGGGCTCATGTCTCTTATCCCATAAGAGGACTTGATCTCCAACCTCGAAATCTCGTTGGTGAGCTTTCTTGTCAAAAATCTTCTTCACCCGCTCCTGGTGCTGAGTGATTCTATCTACTACCTCTTCCCTTTCTTCTTGAAGCTTAGTCAAGTACATGATACGCTTTTGAATAGGATCTGTGAGCTCTCCATCTTCCATTGCGGTCGCCAGCTGCAAGGCGGACAACTCCAATGTGATGGGTATCATTGCTTCTGTACCATACAAGAGTATAAAAGGTGAGGTACCAATGGCTCTCTTCGGAGTAATTCTGTCAGCCCAGAGAGCATCATAAAGTTTCTTGTGCCAAGTTCGCTGACTGGAATCAACCAACTTGCGAATGATTGTGACAATGTTCTTGTTTGATGACTTAGCTTGTCCATTACCCTGGGGGTAATAATCTGATGAATGAGATAGTGTAATGCTGTGATCAAAACAGAACTCCATTAGCTCCTCAGATGAGAAACATGTTGCATTATCTGTCACAATTTTGCGAGGCACTCCAAAGCGTGTGACAATGTTTTCTTTTAAAAATTCACACACGACTTCGGACGTAGCTCGCTTGGTGGGAATGGCTTCAACCCATTTAGTGAAGTAATCGGTGGCTGTAAGGACATAAATATGCCCCTTGCTGGAATGTGGGTTGATAGGACCAATAAAATCTAGACCCCATTGCTAAAATGGAGCATCTATAACAACTGGCCTGAGAGGAGCGGCTGCTAACTTCGCCTTGCCAACAAATTGCTGGCACAACTGACATTTATGTACCCACTCGTATGCATCACAGAACATAGTCGGCCAAAAGAACTGAGCCCGCAAGATTTTAAAAGCTGTCACCTTTGATGAAAAGTGACCACCGCATGCTTGGTTATGGAAAGCTTCCAGCAAGCGCCGTTGTTGATCTTTGGTAACACACAACAAGAATGTTCTGTCAAGGCTCCACTTGTACAAAACATTGTTGATGATTATATAATTATGCGCTTTCAGCTTAAGCGTTCTCCTTTGTTGCTTGTTCAAGTGATTTGAACAATCACCGTATGCTAAGTAATACCATATCTCAGTGAACCATTCTCCCGATGACTCAATCAACAAGACCATTGGAAGGTCTTCTTTAACTTCAGGTTCAATCTCAGGTATACCTTTGGCTTGAAGTTTCTTATCACCATCTTCTGCTATCAACTGACAAAGACCCCTCCCACGGACGAGTTTGGTTGGCTTGATCTCCAAATCATACTCTTGTACCTTTGCGACCCAGTTTCCTCTTTTGGAGCCCATCTCCTGTTGAGTCAACACGCTCTTCACTGCTGGATCTGTAACATACACAACGGTGTGAGAATTTAGGATATAAAATATAAAATTCTTTACAGCTCGAACCACCGCGTAGGCATTCTTTTCAATCTGAGAGTATTTTGATTCGCTGTATTTGAAACTGTAGCTCATGAAAGCTATGGGAGATTCAATTTCCTCGTTTAACCTTTGTGTCAGAATGGCAGACAGAGTATGCTCTGATGCATAACAATAAAGGATAAATTCCTTCTCAAAATCAGGATGGACTAGCACCGGAGCTCGACTGATGGCTTCTTTTATCGCTGCGAACGCCTTCTTTCCTTCTTCTATCCACTTGAAAACGGTCTTCTTCTTCATCATAGCAGATATATCTTTAGTCAACTCAGAAAAATCTGGTACAAATCTTCGTATAAAATTTACCTTACCAAAGAAAGAGTGTACCCCTGTTCTGCTTGTTGGAAGAGACAAACTTTTAATACCTTCGACCCGGCTTGGGTCAATTCTAGTTCCCTCCTTGGAGACGATGTGGCCAAGCAACTTGCCTTCCGTCACCGCGAAGATAGACTTTTTGGGATTCAATGATATTTTATGGTATCTGCATCTCTCGAAGACCTTTCCTAGATGCAAAAAGTGATCTCCCCGTATCTTCGAGAAAACAGTGAGGTCGTCTAGATAGACAACTATTACTTTATTCTTCAAATCACCAAATTCCAAATCCATGGCTCTCTGAAATGTAGCACCGGCGTTGATGAGGCCGAAAGGCATTCTTTCATATGCAAACGTACCCCATGGGGTTGTGAATGTCGTCTTGAATTGATCTTCCTCAACTACCGCTATTTGATTATAACCAGAAAAACCGTCCAATAAAGACAGCATCTCTGAACCGGTAACCGTCTGTAAAGTGTGCTCCATGATTGGCAAAGGATAATTATCCTTGAGCGATGATTGATTCAAGTTCCTAAAATCAACGCAAATTCTGATTTCTCCGTTCTTCTTGCGCACAGGAACTATATTCGACACCCAAGTGGAATGATGGATCGAAAAAATGATCTTTGCATTCACCATCTTCTGGATCTCCACATAGATGGTATCTTGAATCCGCGGATTGTAGTGTCGTTGCTTTTGCCTGAAGGGCTTTGCTTCAGGTTGAAGAGGAATTGTGTGAGACAATTCTCTTGGTGTAAAAACTTTCAAATCTTCATATGACCAGGTGAAGACATCTCAGTATTGCTGAAACAAAGAAATGAACTTTTCGCTCTCCTCTGTCGTGCAACATGTACCCAAATTAACAAGCCTAGGCTTGTCAATTGTACCAATATTGACTTGTTGATATTTGGCAGAAGTTCTGTCACTTGAATTTCTCCGATCTTGAATGTATCTATCGTGCCTATCAAAAATATTCTCCAAGGAAACTAAACCCTTGGGAATTTTATTTCCTTTCAACTGGATTATGCTGGACTTTGGTTCTTCAGAAATTTCTTTGTCTTCAGCAATCTTTGGCGTATCAAAGACTTATGTTATTGCTTCTCTGTGAGTAGACGAACTGCCTTCAAAGAACAATTCTTTGAAATTATCTCCCATAACAAGAAACTCCTTAATGTGTTCATCGTCGTTAAAGACTTGCCAATTATCACAGTTGTCAGGTATAGCTGGCCTGTATATTAATTCAATGGCAAACGCATTCTGATGAAAGTTAGAATGTGGCATGAAAAGTGAAGCTGATACCGCGAGGGCATCTGCTCTGCTATTTTCTAGACGTGGAATATATTTGATATCAAATGCTTCGAACCAATCTATTGCATTCCATACCCTATTTCTATAATGTCGAAGACGATCTGCTTTCACTCTGAATTGATCTCTTACTTGCTTTACAACAAGCTTTGCATCACCTTCGACCCTAAGGTATTTGATACCCATATCTTTTGCATTCTTGAGACCTAGTAAAAGCGCCTCGTATTCTGCCGTATTATTTGTACATTCAAATTGCAAGCGGTATGCAAAAGGATACAATTGTCCTTCAGGAGAACTTATCACAACTCCCGCTCCCGAACCAGCAGTGGAACAACTCCCATCAAACTGCAAAGTCCATAGCTTAGGATCATCTGCTGATTTCTCTACGACGCACGCGATCTCTTGACTTTCTTCAGGAATCTCTGACAGCATGGCGTAAGTACCAAGACCCGTTTCTTGATATAGAACTTGAGCTTGAGGATCTTGGGACTTCACGACCGCAAATCGAGATTTGGGTTCTGGTTCTAGCTTGAAAGTTCCTTTCTTTAATGGAATGTTTGCAGAAGACCAATCCATTTGAATCTCTCCACCGAGGTCCTTGCAAAAGCTTATGCTTAATAGCATCCCGTAACTTGCTGGAATGTCAGCTACTAGGATGGTCATCATGATTTTATTTTCAGGACAAGCCGCCAATCTCACTTGAGCATCTTTCAATTGTCCAACTAATGGCACTGACTTGGACTCCAGTGAGTAACATTTATCCTTTGTCTTGGTGCACGAAAGTCCTAGAGCATTCATCACTTGTAGAGGCATGACGTTGTCTGAAGCTCCGGAATCGATGATACAATTGCTCAATTTGTAACCTCCTATATATAGAGAAATATAGAAGGGCTTAGGCTTGTCTTCTGCCGGAAAGGATGATTCGAGCAATGTGGGCTGCTTGGTAGGTCCTTTCTTCACGAATTTGAGAAGTCGGTCCACTTGCTCTGGATGATCTTGGAGATACTCTAACTGAGAAATATGCACTTTGTTCTTCATCAATGAATCTACAATATCAAAATTTGCTGAGGATGAACTTTCAGCAACTGCTTTCATGTTCTCTTGAGAAGACTTAATATTTGAAGTAGAAGCTACTTCTTTTTCTTTATCTTTGTCTTTTGATATCTTCAGTCTCTCTTCTTCCTCTTCTTTATGTGCCCTCAGATGTTGAGCTTTGGTGAACACAGGAGTCGTATGATTCTCAGGATTAACTGCAAGAGAGTACTGATGAAAATCTTCTTCTTGTTCTTCAAAATCGGGTTCGCTTTCAAAGTAACCCGTTGCAGAGTCGCCATCGAAGTTGTCTGATTGAGGTAAGACAACATTCGAACTTGGAGTTGGAACAAAACTTGGTGTAGGTGTAGCTTCGGCATATCCCATTATCTCGTTCATTCTGACATTTTCAGGGCAAGATGTGTCAGTATGTTCAGTGGAATCATGAAAAGAGCAAAACACAGCATTTTGTGTGTTGTCAGCGATTTGCCTTGGTGGAGGTGGCCCTCGTGGCTTGTAATTGTTGTAAGGCTGAAAGTTATTCCTCCTCAGCTGATATGGCTGCTGAGGCTGATAAGGCTGCTGAGGTGCGGGCAAAGCAGGAGGTGGTGCAACTTGAGCAAGAGGTGTCCGCTGAAGTGGCAATTGCCTCTTGAGAATAGTTACTTCATTTGCAACCCTTTGAAGTAACGGATCAGCAGAACTTTGAACCAAAGGTCTAATAGCATCTCCTTTGATCTTTCCTGAAGTGATCATGTTGTCTTCAATTTCTATTGCACCTTGTTGTGCTTCTCCTAGTTCCGTCTCGTGAGCCGACCTTATGATAAAGGCTATCTCTGATGGAAGTGCGTTGACAAAACTGCTTAACAGGATCTCAAGCGATGGATTGAGTGTATATGAAAGATGAGTAACCAAGCGGTTAAACCTTGCTACGAACTCTCTCATTGGTTCATTGTCCTCCTTCTTTGAATTGGAAAGTCGAGCGAACAACTGGTGGCTATCTTCAGCTGGTTTGAACCTCGCAAGAAACTTTTCAGTCATAGTATTCCAGTTGGTTATACAACCAGGCTCCAAGTGATTGAACCATTCGGCAGCAGCTCCCGCGAGAGTCTCAACAAAGAGACGAATAGCAATATCTTCATCACCTACATGCAAAATAGCTTAAGCTGTTGAAAAGGCTGAAAGATGATCATCAGGATGTTGACTTCCATCACCTTGGAACGGTGGAAAGTGTTTTCTTGACCCCTTAGGCAATTCGTGATTTGCTCCTAGGGCCAAAGGTCTGATATTATCACCCCAAGGCAGTGGGGGACCTCTTCTCCGATTGCGGTTGTTGTTGTCATCGTTGTTGTGGTGATCACCCATTGCTTCGAATTCTTCTTCTTCGAACACAGGTACGGCGTTGAACTTAGGAACTGTGTTGGATTCAGGAACTGTGTTGGATGACTCTCCAACTTCTGTAGGATGTGTATGTGGAAGGAAAGGATCAGCTTCTTGGAAGAGTGGATTTGTTCTTGTTCTCCTCCTTGTATAGACTATGTATGCCAGGATTTTCTAGTCCCACGCGGGTGGTGGCAAGACAGGTCTTTCGGCTGCAATATCGGCTTTCTCTTCCTCTTTGTCTAAAATAGCAGCAATGTTTCTCCACTGAGCAGGGGTCTCCTTCTTCTCAAAGATGAAACTCCTGAGGCTACTAATGATGTCTACTTGCTCTCCTTCAATTATCTGGAAACTTGGCTGGATAACTGGAGGTGTAAGATCAGGTTGTTGAACTGGAGCAGTAGGACGCCAGATGGTCATACCCGTGACATAAAGCCTAAGCTTTCTGTTGTTTAAAGCCTCGTGCCCCACGGTGGCTTTAAAATCGATGCTTAAATTCGCACCTGGAATGCGGATTTGAAAACGGAAGCTATGCACGATAAACCGCTTCAAATTAGGAGGGAAGCTCCCTCTTGCTGATGGTGTTTGAAAGAAAGTAAACTAAACTAAGTTGCCTATCTTTTTGATTAGCTTAGAGCACAAGGTTTTTTAAACACAAACGCCGCAGCTGAGATTTTCTAATAAGAAGTTCAACTATGACTAACTTAAACTAAAGACGTTCCTAACCTCTCAAGTAATAGCAGAGCAAGAGAAGAAATTAACAAGGTAGATTCTCTGACAAAAATACTTCAACAATCTCTCTTTCAACGAACACCTACACACTTCACTGCAAGCTGAAATAAAGATCATAAAAGTAGAACACTGATAACGGAAATCTGAGATTTTAGACCAAGGCAAAAGAGGCTCATGATTTTATTACTCAAATCTCTAAAACAAAGCTCACTTCTAACATGCCTTGAACAAGAAGTTGCAGCTAAGGAGGCTTGCAAACTTATTCTTAACACAATAGAAAACAGCAATCTCACTAACTCCTTGTTGGCTAAAGAGGCTCAACAATTTGCTTATCACAACACAAATGAACAATACTTGAGCAACAAATAGAAGGCACAATAGGTCAGCGTTTTGTTCTCACTAGCACGGTTTAAACTATGAACTGAAACCTGAATAACAACTGCTGTAAATTAGTGCTCTAATTTGCTATGACAATAACCGTAAAGAAACTAAATGAGCAAAGGCTCTTATTTATAGAGAAGCAGAGGAGTAGGGAACCCTAAAATCTCCTTGCTTTCACAATCTAGGGCTTGCTCAGCAAGCAAGCTTTATTACTAAATCTAGAAAGATAAAACCCTAGAAAGCAGAAAAAGCGGGAAACGCCAACTATTACATCTTATCTTCTTTGTATCCTCAAAGAATGGATAAGGATTATTCCAAGAATAGAAAGAAAGCGGGAAAGAAAGCTTCTAGAAGAAAGCTGCTTTAAAGCTCGATCACATCCGCTAGGAAGCTAGAAATTGTGTCCCGGTTCGGTGCATCTATGCCATCAATAGCAAAACACCGCTTTTCAAGAATATCTTCAGCATCTGCAATGGATCTCAAGAAATCTTCAACCTCATTGGCCGCTTTATCGAACTTTGCTGACATCACTGAAATATGGCCTATCCTTCTGCCAACTGGACTGCAACTATGAACAACATTCTGGAACTGATTTTGCACCTCCTCAAGCCCAACGTTCTTGGGCAATGTCTTATGTTTTTCTTTCATCCATCTCTGTGCAATCTTCTTGCTATATTTATCTTTATGCATATTCCACATCTTTTCGCATTCATCCCTTGAAAGAGTTACGCTTTCAGGCCACGGAGGAATGGAAAAACACTTTTCAACCATATCAGGCTTTAGACTGCAAATCAATCTACCGTTTGCTAATTGGATCTCCCTAGTAGCCGGGTTGTAATGCTTAATGCAAGTGATTATGAACTCAAGGCTTTGAATAATATAGGAATAGACGCTGCTGCAAGGAGTCCAGAATGTCCCAGGTTCTTGATTGAAGTGTTGCCTGCTCTCTCTAAGGCATGTAGATCGAACACCGGCTTGACATGATGCAAGTCTGTCTCAGCTATTTTGATATAATTGTGAAAGAGAACTGATTTTGACTTGAAAACATTAGGAGTGTACTCCATTTCAGAAAAATTGAAGAATGACTGTAAACTCGCCTTGGCTCAGACAAGTCTTGAACAATTTCTATTTTTAGAATGCTGATTTTTATGCTCCAATGGACAAATTTTTGAGAAATTTTCTGAGATATGGGTTTTGTTCAGAATATCGATACAAGACAACCCAGATCGTCCATTTTTGAAAATCTTGAATTTAGCCTAAAAAAGCAGCAAACCCTAATTTCTTCATTTTTTTCTGAAAAAGCTGGCATCTAGGTTTTGTTCAGAATATGATTAGAAATGGACCCAGTTGATTGGATTTGCAAAACCCTGACATTTGATCGAAAAAGCAGCCAACCCTAGGTTTTTGAACTTTCTTGAAAAAAGTTGTGATATGGGTTTTCTTCAGAAGACTGATTGACAAGGACCCAGATGGTTGAAATTTGAATGCACTAAGGCTTTCACTGATATGCAAAATAAAAGCACTTGCTGCAACTTGATGAAGTTCTTGAAAAATTCTTCAGAAGATTAAGGCAAAAAGACCCAGATGACTGAGAAATTGAAAGCCTTGGCCTTCTGCTTGAAAAATATGATCTTTTGGAACAAAAAGAATGAAAAAGCAAGGGTTTATGCTTGCTGGTCTGAAAAATCTGATGTAAAACCAGCAACTATGGATTCTTGAATCACAAAAATTCTTCAAACTTGCTGCTCCAACTTTCTCTTCTGGATGCTACCTGCAAAAATAATGAAAAATACATTGAAAAGAAGTGTTAAATAGACTTAGGGTTTGATTTAGGTTTTTCTTTCTTTTTCTTTTATTTCAAAACCCTAAATCTCAGCCCCTTGAACTTGGACGCCATCCTTCTCCTCTTGCAAATTTTGAAATTTGAAAACTCTTGAAAATTCTCTAAGGCATGAAACTTTGGGCGCCTATCTTCAAGAGGGGCGCTTATTTTCACCAGTGTTAGTCAAAATTTCAACTTTTTCAACTTTTCTCCATTTTGAAATGCTACTTCACCTCGAATTTCCCGTTGACAGATTGACTCGACAGGCGAGCTGAGTGGTCCACGGCGGAGTCTGACTAAAACTGAGAAGGGTGTTCTGGAGGCACCTCCTGCTAAAAACTTGATTTTGACCTCTGAATTCATGAGAGGCTTTTCCTTCTAGAGGCGCTCAACTTCTCCAGTGT
The DNA here is from genome assembly GCA_007258455.2 of Sequoia sempervirens. NCBI lineage: Eukaryota > Viridiplantae > Streptophyta > Pinopsida > Cupressales > Cupressaceae > Sequoia > Sequoia sempervirens. Next base: position 32,455 of record VDFB02290696.1, read on the forward strand.
TAGACATTTTTCTAATTTCCAAGTTCTTCCTTCTCCCTTTGATCTTCTGATGAATCTTCGATTTCGGGAGCTACGCTGATCCGACTGACTATCTGAATATTTCGTTGGATAGCCAGACCGATTTTGGTGAGACCTTCTTGGATGCCACTTCTGCAAAATCCATTATTATGAGCTTCAAAAGCTTGGGCGCCCTTCCTCAACTAGGGCGCCCAATTCTACCAGACTTAGAAAAATTTCCAATTTATTCATGTATTTCACTTCCATGGGCGATCTTGTTGAATTCTGAGCTCCGGGCGTCAGATTAACGAATGTTTGGATTTGTTGTGAAGCTGAGAGGATTTCAGGAGGGGTCTTCTGGAAACACTTTTGTCAAAAGGTAAATTTTAGGTCTTCAAAAGCTTGGGCGCCCCTAGCAAGCTAGGGCGCCCAACTTTACCAGAGTTAGTTTATTTTTTTGCATTTTTCACCTTTGCTTTCGGATTTTCTTTTCAACTCTCATCGGACCTTCTGTTTAGCCCTTTGAATCTGATGACTGCGAGCTCCGTTTTTCATGCTAGATAGCTCACTGGAAAGCCTATTGCATTCTGAAGACATCTCGTTATAACCTTGATTGCAAATTCATCTGTTTGAAGCCCTGAAAAGGTGGGCGCCTTTCTTCAACAGGGGCACCCAAACTCAACAGTGTTAGAAAATTTGTGACTTTTCAACTTTCTTCCTCGTTCCTCGTGCATGTTCATCGTTTCATCTTCTGCTGGAAGTTTAAGTACCGAAATTAACGCCTGGCAGTCGGATGACCTCCATTGATGACCTCGGAGCTCCAGATATGCTTCTAAAAAGCAGAATAGACCCAGAGGGCAAAACCTGATCATTTAAAATTCTGACCGCACCACCGACACGGACACATTTTGAGCCAATCAAAATCAGTTCGACCCTGTCGGACCAACTTTCTATTTTAGAAATTTTCTATTTTAGAAAAAATTTCCAGATCCGCTTTCGAAAGAAAACTAGAAAAACCCGTAAAATTTTACTATTTCGAGAAAATTTCTAAAAATAGCAGTTTTGTAAAATTTAGGGAGAGATCTGGGTTTTGTAGGTTAAGCTGCTCTTAGCAGACCCAGATCGTCAGAAATTGAAAATTTTGCGTTTTAACCCCTCATGCAAGACATGCACACCCAAATTTTGACCTTTTTGACTGATTTGACAAGATTTTTACTCATTTCTTCAAAATGTCTAAGTGTAACAAAAATTTTAATTTTGGGGTACAACATACTGTACATGCTACAGAGCCCCCTATGATGTCTTTACATTCTCGTGATCTTAGTGACATTGGTAGAGCTTTCAAGCAGGCACAACAGGTACTTTCAATTTATAATTTAAATACATGTATATATTTTTAAAATTGTGTTCTAAAAATTTATGTAATGCATTTTAAAAACTTCTAGGGGTTTAACTCTTGATTGAAATTGTGTACTTGAAAATTTTAAGCAGTATGGTGAATTCCCAGACTTTGGAAATTTGGAGCATGATGGCAATCCCATGCAGTATGCAGATGAGGTACATTTAAATTTAATTTTAAAAAACTAATTACTTGATGTTTAAGTTTGAACACATTGAACTCAAGTACATTGTAAAAATTTTAGATAATTTTACATATATATGTGTACTTGAACACATGCAGGGGTTGGGACGAGGCTCAGGACACAGATCGGGAGATATTGGATCGGGACATGGATCCACACATCTTGGATCAGCAGAGCGATCGGTCCATGGATCGAGGGAGAGGTCGAGGGAGAGATCGAGCCATAGATCTGATGATTCTATTCATACCAGAGATCCCTCTCTTTGAGATTTGTTTTATAGTATTACATGTCTGAGATCATTTTATTATATGTTGGGGACGCTTTTTATGATTTATGTATTGAACATTTGGACGTGTTACATACTTATGTTTTATGGTACACATATATACTTGTTATAATTTACATGTCACATTCATACAGTTATGTTTTATGGTTTGAATCTTAGAGGTTTGTTATATACGTGCATTATTATGGTTTGATGAACTCACTTACATTAGATCTATAAGTACCTTTATTTAAATTTAAATTATGGTAACTTGTTCAAATGCACTTCTTGAACATATATAGATAACTAAATACATTGTGAAATCAAAATGTTGTCCACTCCACTATCTAATGGTTGCTATTTGTAAATTTAAAAAGATGGACATGTACATGTAATTAATTTAAATAAATAGTTCAAATGAATTTGTCTTTAATAAATAGGTCAAGAAATAGAAAAAATTGAATGCATATATGCTTAAGATTAATGCTATACATGTTTTAAAGTAGAACATAAAAATGCAATCGGAAATAGATGATAGTTAGATTGAATTCTTTAAAGCTCTAAATGTTCATTTTTAAAGTCAATAAAAGTTATTTATACATTTAAATTGTGCATATATCACGCTCTACATTAACCTAATTTCTAATTCCATATAATCTAATACACATGTTCATTTGAATGTGCATGCAAAGAATTCTTGAACTAGATGATGAGTTGTACTTGTGTCAAGTTGAATGTAAATGAAATCATATATATATATATATATATATATATATGTTTGAAAGTGTTCACTTAAGAATGAAACATATAATTCAAATAAAGCATGCAAGCTATTAGTGGAGTTGAATGTAAATGAAATCAAATTTCTAGTTTTAAAAGTTTAAGAATTCCATGTGGAACATTTATATATATGTAATTAGAAATTGATATATATATTTAAATCTTGAAAGACATGCACATTTAATATTAAATTAAAAATTGATGACAATTCTATATAAATTAAAAATTGATCAAGTAGATCTCTTGGATAACAATTCTATATATAAATTAAAAATTGATCAATCCATATTTAATTGTACTGGAAAGATGGACCAAATTACAGGACTAATGAAGTTATGTTCATTCCTAGAGAAATATACTAAAAGTTACGTTTTATAGGCATAAAAATATTTTATATATAAATAAAGTACTAAAGATGAGAGGAATAGAGATTACATCCTTATTTTTTAAGGTTGGACTATGAAATCACAAAAAAAAGCTATAAATAGCTTGATAATTCAAATTGGGTTCTAATATAGAAACCTTATATTTTTGTAGATGTTACTAGTGTATTAGCATCTTGGTCTTGGAGAAGGAAATATATATAATCTCTCATATATGAGTTTTGAATTAAAAATAAATATTTAAATGAGTGTATTGTGTTGGGATAAAAGGATTTTATAAAAATATTTACTAAATAAAATCTATTTTATCAAAGAAAGAAAAGTTCATGTATATTAGAACAAAACAAAGATTCATCTTTTAATCAATAAATGACAACACAAGGTTACTCATCTTAATAAATTTATAATTTTCTAGTGATTGATTGAAATATTTTAAAAATAAATAAATAAGCTATAATATAATGAAGCTTCAAATAGTATTTTTGGTGTTATAGATGGTGGCATGTCTCCTAGAGAGATAAACTTCTTCTAGATCCACCTCTAAAACAATTAGAACTTGTTGTTGATGATAATAGGATATGGAATTTCTACATTTGGGAATTAGATATGACTTGGAAGATGTAGGTAGCTCATGGTCTCAAGCTATACATGGTAAACAAAGCTAAATTGATGCCAAAATGTAGCTATCTCAAGCACCCCAAACACCATCACTATGATTCACTACAATGTTCATATATTCCAATGCACCTTAAGGTGAACAAGAAAGGACAAACCAAGAGAACCTGGATACAATCTAACATTAACAAAATGGATAAATAATTTAGTTCTATACTTAAAAGATAGGAGCTAATATTCTTAAGTAAATTTGGATTTTAAAGATGAAATCAAATTATAAGGTCAAGTGATTTTTTATTAGGAGATTGGATTTGAAATGGATGATAGTCTAGATTAAGGATAAGGTCCCTAGATGTTGAAAACTTTGGGTGATGACGAAAGGACAATATGATGTATGGACTAGATTGAGACCAAGTAACCAAATTTTGATGTTTAAGTGATGCTTTTTTATTATTAAGGATGGAGAATGGATGTACGGTTGAGATGGATCTAGATGGATAATTTTTAAATGATTCTAGGATGAGGGATGCTTACCTGATGAAAATTTAATAAAATTAGGATGTGATCTGATTAGGATACATGAAAATCCAAATGATCATTTAAAATTATTGAATGTCGTGCATTAGTAATGTATAAAAAATAAAGAAAACTAGAGACAACATTTATGTCTAGATTCTTCACCACTTGAAAACACAAAATCAACTAGATAATTTTATACAAGTTTGTGGAGTTGAATGTTCAAATGAAATGAAAGATTTGAATGTGAACTTAAGAATTCCATGGAACATAAATAAATTTAAATGCAAAATTGGAACATATACTAGGTTTTGTACATATTGTTGCACGTATATATATTCAATCTAGCTCATGTATATAGGTGGAGTTGAACAAATATTTAAATTCAAAGATTTGAAAGTGAAAGTTTAACAATTCCATATGTCAAACATAAAAATTTACAATCAAGGAATCTAGAGAGATGATATAAAGGAATTTCTAGAGAGATTCTCAAGAGTGAAGGTTTAAAAGAATGAACCATGTCCAACATGTAAAAATGCAATTGGAAATTTAGATGATTTAAAGGAATTTAGGCAAAATGTAAATTAAAAATTTTTTAAAGTCACTTGGTTTTGTAGATCAAGCATATATATGATCTAACATACATGTCACATTCTAAAAAAAAAACCATTCTAAATCATGTCACATGTCCAATCAATAAAAATATATAAATTATCTAGATTTGGAGTCATAAATGTGTACACATGTATCAAAAAAACAACTTAAAGCTCCTGGTACATAAAATCTGGATCCTCTCTATCTTTAATTATCTCTAAAATCTTCTCATGGTCTTCAATAGGCAACCTCCACTTTTGTTTGGCACGTCCTCTTTTAGGTAAAGTTTCTAAATTTATTTTTGTTGCCGAAACTAAGTGACTGTAATGTAGAACCTTTTGTCCTAGCCTATAATCAACAAATATAATACCATTTTTATCTATCTTTATTTGCTGATAACATGTGCCTTCAATAACGACTGATCCAATGGGATACTCTTGTCCATCACCATCTGTCATCGATTTGAACAATTTTCTTTTTGGTTGTGTACATCTTAGTAGATAGTAATCTACACCTTCCGCATTTTCAGGATCTACAACTACAACAAAAATATCTCCTGTACACACACCACATATTTACATATTTAAGTAAATTATACATTTAAAAGTTGTAAAAATTTATATTTTATATTTGAAACTTACTTAAACATAGAATATATATATATATATATATATATAAATTTAAATCTTGATTTTAACTAAATTAATCAATTTGGACATACCTATAACAACTAAATCAGATACACGTTCGTAATCAGCTGAATATAGTGGATCATAGACATCAACATTGCCATCTTCAACAAAAGGAGGCATTGATATTAATTGTTTCATTTCCCATTGTGAAACATACCCATCTCTAATATTCTCACATTGATCAATATTTGCATTGTCCTCAATGCAATCAATACAAAAACATGATTTTTCTCTCACATTCATTGCATAAGACCTACTACTCCCCGTTGTCATGATTTGATGTAGATTTCTAATACCATGAATTGCTTGACAATTATAAGGATTTGATCGATCAATATCTGTTTAAATTCAAAATTGAAAATTCAATTTGAAATCATGTATGTACTTGAACTTTGAAATTCAAATTTTTAAAACAAATTTTGACTAGACATACATACCTGTAACTTCCCAAAAATACCGTGTGTTGTATGTTGAGTCGCGAGCAGAAAAATGACTTTTGCACCATTCAACAATTTTGTTTGCATTCCGTATGGCATTACCTACAAGTTACAGACAAGTTGGCACAATTTGTCACCTATTACTTTCAAAGAACTTAAAAGAAAATTTAATTTAGTTAAATTAAATATATATATACATATCTAATCTTTTAAAAAGTATGAAGCTAAATTGGACATACCAACAAGTTCATGTTGACGAAGTGCACGCTTCACACATGCTCCTGCTCCATCGTGCTCTCCTTTTCCATGTCCACTCTCATAAAAATTCCACAAAAATTTGGTGTTGCATCTAGCATGTTGACTACATAACCAAACAAAGGCTTTTGCAGACTTAAATTGTCATGTGAAGTTACAAATAATTAAACACTTGAAAACCTTGAATTATCTTCAAAAAACAATTTAAGTCTCAAAGTTTTAAAAGTAAATATAAATTAATTAAAAATAATTTAAAAACCAATGTACTTACCAGCACATCCATCAGACCATATCCATTGTTGTTCTTGATTTATGCCACGTCGTCTTAGGTCTTCAAAAAACATTTTGAAACAATGAGCTACATAACTTCTATCATGATTCGTATCATCACTGATATAAAAGTGAACCTCTTTGATGATAATTCTATCATCTTTGCTACTTTGTATTCCATCGACCGCTAACTCTGCATGCCTGTAGCAAAATTGCACGAAGATTGCAACTTGCTCTGAATGATAATATTGACTTTGAATCTTAGTTTGAGGACTAAATGTATAGTTCTCAGAGAAATCTACAATAGAGAGAATACAACCTGGTGGAAAACAATTCTTTGAATAACGAAATTGCTTAGATTGTCATCTTGCACCATGACAATGTTGGATATGTGGATATATGATATTGCGAAATTTACTCATGAATTCATTGTAAGGCAATCCACTCTCTTTGAGAACAATTTTTTTGGCCTCAACTCTTGACTTCGTTAAGTATGTCTCATATTCAAATCTCTTCCAAGTAACTTGCATTTCATTATTGTCAACATGTAAAAGATTCTTCAAATCTCCACAATCATTACATACATTTTTTATACACTGAACGTTGAATTCATCCAAATTTTCTAATTTTTCACATAGAAGAGACTTCACAAATTGTGTTGTGCTTCCAGGGATGGCTAAATTTCGATCAATTGTTGCCATAACTTTTCTATATGATTGTAGGTGTAGATCAAATTCAACATGATTTCGACAACAACAAGTTTCACGTACTTTATTTATATGTACAAATGATGGTTGTAGTGTTTCAAACATCCTTTGACAAATCTTCACATTTAAAAATTCTTGTTTAAATGCTTCAAAAAGTTCACTTTGTGTTGTATCTATAAAATGTTTTGGATGAGAAATTTTTCTACCATCATCACCTATTATTTGTATAGTATCCCTTCTATTGGAAGAAACACGAGAGTGGGTGGTCCAATATTCAACAACTTGTTTCTTTACATATTCTGAAATTCTATCTTTCGAGGAACCCTACAAATATTTACCCAATTTTTCTCAATTTTTCCATCTATTTCATCTCTCTTTTCAATATATCTTTGAACAGTTCTCCTAGAAACATTTAGTAATTCAGAAATTGCTTGAACTTGTCTTCTATATGATAATTTCTTACTAGAAATTACAGTCATCAATGCTCTACGTGTAGCACTTAAATCACTAGACCGACTCTTCTTTTCAATACATTTTAATGCTTCTTGCAGGTTTTCAACAATTGTTTGTTTTAAATCTGATGACTTTTTCCTATTATCAACCCCTAACAACTCCAAAACAGGGGTCATTTCTTTTCATCTAAATAACTTTACAATTAACTATGCTCTTCCAATTAAAGATTTCTCTTCAAAAAATTCATCCCATATTTTTTTACAGTGTAATTTTAATGTGCTTTCAGATAACATATCTTCAGATGAAATATTATTGAAAAGAGAATCTTCATCCATCTCCATCAAATTTTCCATACCATAGTCCAAAACATTTATATTAGTACTAGGTTCAGTTTGTTCTTGTACCTGTACGTCACCTTGATCATCAATATTTTCCATGGGTTGTTGTTCAGTAGATGTTCCTTCATCCGCTTTTCTCTTTCTTTGTCTTACTCGTGTTCGTTCATACTTCCTTGATCTAGTCCTTTGATTTGCCATCACAAATTACACTCAAATTTGAATGATTGCCTACATAGAAATTTGTACACACATAAGCTTTCCATGAAACATGTACATGTAATATAGCATAAATATTTTAAAAAACTTGTAACTAGATGCAAAACATAAACATAAAATATTTAAACAAAAGTTTTTAATAAACATAAACATGCAAAACATAAAATATTTTTAATTGAATAATGAATATATTTCTACACATATTTCTTTGATGTTAATATTTTAATAAAAAAAAGTGAAAACAAACTTCAAATGCATTTTCAATAAAAAAATATAATCAATTAAATAAATTAAAGATCAATACACCTTAAAAATATTTCTCCTCTTCTCCAAATGCCTTTTTTTTCGTCGAAATACGTCTTGTAAATTTCAGAAATGATAAACCTTCCAAAATGTTGAAATAAATCTTCTTCAATCGAAATATTTGTTATTTTCTAATTTTTTTAATTTGATAAATTTGGAAAAAAAATTAACTTTTTTTTATATCATTCATTTTCGGCTGAGTAGTTATCGGCCGATACCTTTCCGAGCGATTTACTTTCGGCCGATTAGTTACCGGCTGATAGTGTTTCGGCCGAAACCTGGTCGGCCGAAACCCTACCGGCCGAAAGTATCTAGTTGGCATCCTACATGGCAGCTTACTCATCATTTTTCAAAATTTTCTGAAACATTCATTTTTGGCAGAGTATTTCTCTAGTCAGATTGATTTTTTTGCAAAAAATAAAAATACCCTTTTGTAGAGCTTGAAGTGTAGAATCCAAATATAGAATTTCTATAATATTTTGATTAGTTTTGATATCTTTTATTTTTAAAATAATGCAAGTAGGTTTTAAAAATTAAAAAAGAGGCTGATTTGATATTAAAAAAATGATAGTAAAATTTATTAGAATGTTTTAAATATTATATGAGGCACAAGAGGAGAAAGTCTACTTCAAAAGGGTATATTTTGTTTTTTGAAAATGATTGAAAAAATTGAAATTAGTTGACGGCCCGTCAAAACTGTCAAATTCTGACATGTTTGACTTTAAAACGTTATTACGAGAAAAATATACATCAAAATGTGATTTTTTTTTTTCCATGCACAGGATATTGAAATTACCTATAATTTGGAAAAAAAAAAAAATAGGGAGAAATGAAGTTTTTTTCATTTTATTTCTTGACGGCCCGTGAAGTCACTCTTTTATGAAATTTTCAGCATTCCAAAATTTGTCCTTAAATTGATAAAAACATAACAAAAACAATTTTTTTTTAAATTTTAAAAATTACAAGAATAAACTACACCAAAAGTTCTACATTTTATTAGTTTACACCATTTTGAAATTCAAAACATAAAGACCACTTTTATGTGGTCGAAGTTCAGAATTTTTTTTGCTGTTGGCCGATTCCTTTATAAAGTGTGACACAGGTTTGTGCTTTTACCCATGATGACGAGGAGTTCTCCGCATTTTGAGATGTATGCGAATGACTTTAGATGGGGATGACCTATGGCAGTTTGATGTGGGATGGCCAATCATTTTGATGGGAAGGTGTATGCTTATCTTGGTAAGGAAGGAAGAGGAAACTTATTGATCTAGAAATTTTCCTTCTTTGAAACTACATGAATTCTTTGGAAAGTGACCTCGATTTTATTTCTTCCCATGGAGATATAAATTAAATATCCATGTATTTGGGGATTTAGTTTGGTGTGTTTAGGACTTTTTGTTTGTTAAGAGGCAACACATTGAATATCTATGCAAGAGATGTTAGAAGTAGGTTAGCTATAAGTTTGTTAGTTTATTGAAGACAATTGGATTGAATTTTTATAGAAGGATTCTCTTATCTTGTATTCAATGAAGATAGAAAATAAGAAGACAATTTTAGTTTCATTTTTGTATATTGATACTCGGTATTAGTTTCATGGTATCAAATTCTATGGATGTGTTGACGAGTCTATGTTGTTTCCAAGGAGCCCTGCATTTGGAGATAATGCACTTGCAAATAAAATGAAAGATAAATAGAGTTGGCTTCCTACTTTGTGAGTACCACTGTTAGTCAAAAGAAATTGTAGGCTACACGATTTGCTGAAGCATCAAATATAAGTATCAAAAAGTGGAAGAAGAGATATGTCCACATTCATTGTACGAGATCCTTTGAGGATAGTAGAATAATTTGATGGCATTGGATACAATCTCAGAAGTTAAGAATTGAGAACTTCAAAATAGTTGAGGGTACTAAATCTAATGTCTTGACTTTAAATTTAAAGTTCAAATTAAAATATTTGGAGATATTTAATTTATTAAAGTAGTTTGAAAGGGGATGTAGTTATGAACATCCACTATAAGGAAGATTTACATTTTAATCACTTTCAATTTTGGCATCACTAAAGGGCATTAGAGGTGTTCAATAGAACAAAACCCAATCAACAATAAAAATAAAATACAAAGTCAATCATAAACTTTTATTCTAGCATAAGAAACATAAGGAAATCAAAAGGTAGAAAGGAACCAAATCAATCAAGGGCATCGCTTCTAAAGGCGATTAATTAATATTATAAAAGTAAAATTACAATTAGAGTTTAGTTCTAATAATATAAAGGGATGTGTGAAGAGTTGTGTCTATTGGAAGAAAAAATTATTTGAGAGAGGCCAAGCAAGGAGGAGACATTGACAAGATATTTTATTATTTTATTTATACTCCTTGTGAGAATGAAATCACAATTCAATTAATTAAGAATGAAACCCCTCTACATTTGGAATTGGAAGATGAAAACACATAGCTTAGAGTGATTTCACATGAAAATCACCATTTTGTAAATTTGATAAATTTTAGTTTGAATTAAAATATCCTTTTAATCGATAGTTGGTTGTGGCAATTTAAGAGTGAATTTCAAGCATATTTTGAGGTAGTCCAAGGATAAAAAAGACATTTTTACCAATTAATAGATCATTGCAAAATAATAATTGTTATAAATATCATATCTATTAAATTGCAATATCTAGATTTTTTCTTTTTCTTTTGAACTATATTATAAATATCATATCTATTAAATTTCTATTTCTTGATCAATTTCATATTTATGTTAAGTGTGTAAACCATTATAATTGTGAACTAGGTTTGCTATATTTAAAAAAAAAATCTAGATATTGCAATGGTATGAGTCAAATATTTCCATCCTATGATATTTTCCTCCTATGCTTGTCAAGTTATAGAGCCATTAAGTATTAGCTATAGAAACATAGAAAAATTCAATATCAATTGCCCAAGATCAAAGATTTTTTTTTTGGAATTTGTGGTAGAAGTAAAAATGGAAAGAGAATAATTTTTTTGAAAGATCCTAAAGATAAGTTTAAAAGAAAGTTTTACCTTATGATATATACGATAGGAAAATGCTAAGTGAAGAATTTTTTTTAAAGCTAACAACGGTAACAATAATAAGTAGAAAAGTCACACATAGAGAACCATGGGTGGGATTGTGATAGACCTATTTTTCCTATGTTCTTTTGAAGGAAATAATAAGTTCTTATGAAGGAAGTAAAAATCCCATTGCAAGATGATATTCACACCATGTATGGAGAATATAGAGATCTCCCTCTAGAGATTCAAGAAGTAAAGAATCTCACTAATTAATTAACTATGAAAATAAATAGTAATGTACCAAGAGTTGAACTTTTATCTCAACCAAGACAATATGACCAACAACAAGTTTTAGGGAAGCTATTTAAAAATACTACTATTTTTATGGTTCCAATACGTGTATTGCCCGTGCATGGGTGTAGAAATTAGACACACATTCTATCTTTGAAACCTACAATCAAGGATGATTCCATCAAATTCATCACTTTACACTTGTGAGGCACAATGCATAAATGTTGGTACCATGGGTTGGTTACTAGGGTCATAGTCTAATTGAGACATATGCTGAATTTTGAAAAAAGGTTGATAAAAATGTTTGATAGAAAAGAGGTTGACATTCATTTTAAGGTGTTAGACTAATTAAAGAAAGAGGGAATAGTGGAGAAATATATGGAGAAATTTTGAACATTATTAGTAATGGGATGGGTGACCTTCCGGGACGGACCAGTGCTTCACCTCTGTGAGCATCACCTAGATGCAATAAGTGCTAAGTGGACCATTCGATATCATGAGAGATGGGTTCTTGTTGAACCACTACTCATGAAACATGGGTCAATGAGTTTGACTCGAAACTACATTATTAGTAATGGTTATTTGATGTTATATAAATAATATTGATTTTCATTTTCATTGAAGGTTAACTAAAACCTTTTAGGGGTTTGATTAAGGAATTTGATACATTGACCCTTCAGGAGGCTATTAAAAGGGCTTTGAATTTATAAGCTTGAGTGAGAAAGAATAATTTATATTAGAAAACTCCTCTAATAGGGTAAAATAAGAAGCATTTGCCAAAAGGGTTTCCTCAATAAATACCTTATCAAAATAGAGTAATTTTGATGAAGTGACCAAAATGAGCTCCACTGAAATAAATTATGGTTTTCTTGCAAAAAAAATATTTTAACTTAGAGACTAATGCTTGGGAAAAGATTAGGTGCATTTAGAAGTAATTTCTAATGAGGATTTAGAGGAGGAAGAACTAGAGTTCAAAAATTGTAGAATGTGAACTTGAATTTGAGATAAAAGAGGAAGGTAAACATCTATGGGGCACATTCACAATGTTATCAAGTGATCCTAAATATCATCCTTTTAGAGTATGTGGAGTTTTGCAAGGACATAAAAGTTATAGTTCTAATTGATAGTGGAGAAATACACAACTTCATTGATGAAGGATTGGTTGCTAGAAGAGGGTTGCAAACATAATTTTAATGGATTCAATGTCATACTGGTTGATATTTTTACCATTCAATACACCAAGATAATTCAATACTTAGAGATTTCTCTTGGAAAACACAAGATTCTAGATAAATTTTATGTGGTGGGAATATGAAAAAACAATGTAGTTTTAGGAGTGCAACAACTATACTCATTGGGAGATTTTGCACAAAATTATCAAAATATGGAGCTAACATTCAAATCAAAAGGAAAAGTAGTGCTACAAGGTATGAATAATGGATCTTCTCTAGAGTTGTATCCACAACAAGAATGAAGAGACTGTGTTTTAAGACTAGGCAAGTAGTGTAGGTAGCATAATATTTAGTAATCTCTACAACTACTACAAGTAAGGGTATTAGGATTAAGGTGTCATCCACCTTGTAAATCCTATGTCATGGTTCCAACATCCTTGGAAAGTGTCCCTAGGCACTTAGGGTGATTGAAAAAATATTTTGTAATATTAATTCTCACCATTGTTTGTAATATTCTCATAAGAGGTGATGGGTCCACTAGCAATGATTAAGGTGGGTTGTGGACATAAATATTTAATATTGTTTTCCCCACATGTGGATGCCTAAAATAGGACAATAAAAGATAAGGAAAATGATAAAAAAGTGACTATTGGGATTCTCCAAGTGGGTGCTTGGAAATAGGCAATAGGTGTCACTTGGTTTTTCATCATTTAAGGGTAAAAGAAAGAGTTGGGTCCACGAAGAGGGGAAGTCTTGACCAAAAATGAAATTTTGAAAGGAATGGGATCCAAAGCGTAAATTCGAATGGGAACTTGTTTTGCTTCAAGTACTTGCTACTAAATGGGTACCCGTTTCGAAAAGGTATTTACTTTTGTAAAAAACCAACTGTAAGTTCATTTTACCTATAAATTCCACGACTAGAGAGAGCAACCAAAGAAGAATGGGCACCCATTTTTTGAGCCCTTTACGCCACCAAATTGTGCTTGCCACTTCTCCCTTCGACATACTCTATCTTAGTGACCTCCAAGTTAGTATTAATTCCTTTTTTGGTTTATATTTATTTATTTTTATTTGTAATTATAGTTTAAAATTGGATTATATAAAGTAACATTTAGGGTTTGTAATTTTATGGTTTATATTTTTGTTTATTTGAATTGTTGTAATTAGGTTGAATTATTTAGTTTGTAAATTCTATTTGTAATCATATTCATCAAAATAATGGATACATGTACAATAAAACAAAACTCTAGAACCTAGACCTAAAAACTAAAACCCTAAACCCTAAACTATAAACCCTAAACTGTAAATCATAAACCCTAAACCCTAAACCCTAATGGATTGATGCCTACCATTATAAATGAATGATCATTAAGAATATGAACGGTCACTAGTATTGGAAAAACTGATCCCTAAACTATGGAATTAAATCACCACTACCACTTTCAACCTCTTGTTTGACATAATACTCCCAAAGCCTTATATAGATTCTAAAAATAAGTAGCTATGATATTACAATTCATTTAATCATAAAGATTGTATAACCCTAGTGTACATTAAACATGGATTGTCTATGCTAGCTCTTGACAATTCTCTCCTAATAATTTTCCTATACTTTAAAGGTTTAAAAAGTTAGATGGTATATATACATGAACTAAGAATGATAAAAGAGTTAGAAGAAATATAAGGTATAAACCATAACAATAATACCATTTACCAAATTTTATATGCTAGATAACTATGATTAATTTAATTGACTGCACATACATATGAAGAACTTTAGTGAACTTTTAAGAAAGTGTTTATTGGAAGTTTGTTTTTCATTGAGGAGATTTTTTAGAGTATGGAATATGGAGTTGTTATGGTTTTGTCATTGATGTCAACCCATTAATTGATGTCTTGACCCATTGTATAGATACAAAAGAGCTGGTCTAGATAAGACCAAGTGGTTTGGATGATTTGCTAAGTCCTGAGTGTAGTTTCAGTGGTACAACGAACCAGTTTTGTGGTCCGCACTACTCTGCTATGCAAATTTTTTTCATGTGATTTTGAGGTGTTCATTGTGCATGTTCAACATGTTCAGATCCAAATTTTCATGGTAGTTTGTCTTTTGTAGTTGAAGATATTGTTGACAAAGTATCGACTAAGTTGTGATAGAGTTAGTGGTGTAGAATGTATGTTGGAATGCTCTGCATTCCACCACAGATGAATATTATGTTATGTAGATTTATGGAAGTGTTTGTAGATGTCAAAGGTGTGCACATTCCAAGTGGCAAGTGTTTTGTTGGTCCACAACGTCAAGGTGTGGATGAATAGTTGCTTCATTTAGATATTACTTCACTAGTTTTTCTATCTGGTGTTGACCTAAGTATTTTGGGGTTGTGCATAGTTGAATTGTGTATGGAGTGGTATTATAGGAGCAATTATAGGTCATTCCAACCTATTTTAATGTGTTACATGTTTTGATTCGATTCACAAGGCATATGTGTTAATGTTTTGAGCCGACAAGTTATAATGTGGTGCATGGTACATCTAATTAGGTTGACGTGATTGATGTTTTGGATAGTTGCAGTATATATACAAGGTTGATTAATCTTGTGAGTCTGTGGATAGAGTGTGCAGAGTGTGTGTGAAAGATCCAGTGTAGAGGGAAGTGCAAATAATAATTGTGGTGAAGTATGAAGTGTGTTAAATTAGTTTTTTGAGCTTTAGGTGAACTGTATCTTTAGCATATTTCAGATGCATTATTAATAGTTCATCATTGGTAGTGAGTCACCCTTTCTTCTAGTGGAGTAGAACACTTGGCCTCAAGTTTGACTCCTGATAGAAAGCCTGGTGTAGGTGCAACCTTACAATCAGACATGTGGCTCTTAGCTAGAAGGTTAAGAGCATACTTGGGTTGAGCAAGAGTGATCCTGGAAGAGGACCGCGTCATCTCAATCCTGAGAAAGTAATGCAAGAGGCCCAAGTCAGTCATAGTGAACCTCGACTCATGCAAAGAAGATTTGAATCTATCAATGATGGATGATGTACTCCCAGAAATGATCAAGTCATCAACATAGAGAACAAGAAGCGAGAGTTATCCTATCGCAAAATGTAGACATTCAAATCCGAGTGGAAAGATAATCCTGTCGAGAGAAGAAAGGAGTCCATGTTGGCATACCAAGCTTGAGGGGCCTGTTTGAGGCCATAAAGAGACTTCCTCAATCTACAAACCAAAGAAGAATCCTGAACAAATACTTGTGGTTGCTCCATGTAAATCTCCTCTTCAAGATCTCCATGAAGAAATGCACTCTTTACATCCATCTGATGGACAACAAAACCATGAGCTGCTGCAATGGCAAGATTCAAGCGAATGGAGTTCATCTTAGCAATAGGGGAAAAGGTTTTCATGTAATCAATACCAAGAACCTGTGAGAAACCTTTAGCCATAAGTCATGCTTTGAACTTTTCCATTGTTCCATCCACTACATATTTTGTTTGATTGATCCATTTACATCAAACCATTTTTATCCCCTTAGGAAAAGGAACTAACTCCCATGTGTGATTCCTCATCAAGGAACTATACTCTTCCTCCATCGCTGAATCCCCTTCAAGAATGCCTGATGCCTACTTGAAGGATTGTGGATCTGAAGTAGTAGCAATGTAGAAATGTGGAAGATGTTCATGTTGTGACTGAGTCCTTCGAGTGTTTGTAGGATCCCCAACAAGATTGTTTGCTAACTCAAGAGTTTTTTGAGCCCAACGATATCGTGAAGATGATGGGGATGAAGGACGAGAATCTTGAACCTCTAAATGAGAACCCTGCGAAGGTAGAACCCTACAAGTAGGAGGTGAGGTAGAATCATCTGAGTCCACTATGGAGGAAGGATGAGGAGGATCAGAGGTCAAGCTAGGAGAGCTTTCCTCAAAGTGAACACTCCTCTCTATGAAGAGCTCATGTGTTTTTGGATCCAAGATTCGACACCCTTTGACACCATTTGGATATTCAAAAAAGATGCAAGGTCTACTTTGAGGTTCCAATGCCTTGTGCTTCTCTAGAAGAATGTGTGCCCAAGCTGGAGAGCCAAAAAGTTAAAAATGTTGGACAATCGGTTTTCTACTACACCAAGCCTCAAAAGGAGTCATGCCTTTCAATGCCTTGTTGGGAACCCGATTCTGAATGTGTGTAGCACAATTAATGGCTTCAGCCCAAAATCTGGACCAAGAGAACAAGCATGAATCATGCAGCTAGCCATTTCCTTGAGGGTCCTATTTTTCCTTTCAACAATACCATTTTGTTGTGGTGTGTATGCAATTGAATGTTGAAGATCAATCCCTTCAAGAGTACAAAATTGCACAAGGTTGTGGTTCACATATTCTCATCCATTATTAGTACAAAGAATCTTGATATACTTTCTAGATTGCTTCTCTACATGAGCCTTGAAGGTTTGAAACTTGTCAAAGAATTTATTCTTTTGGAAAAGAAAGTAGACCCAAGTGAACCTAGAGTAGTCATCAATGAAGGTGAGTGCATAGTGAGCCTTGCTGAAGGACAAGAGTGGAAATGGGCCTGCTACATCACTATGAACCAATTGAAGAACTTCTAAAGCCCTCTAAGACTTCCCTTTATCAAACTTCTCTTTTAGATGCTTACCCATAGCACAACCTAGACATATATCATTTGAAACGCTAATGGGAGGGAGACTTGAGACCATATTCTGTGAGCTAAGCTACTAAAGATAGCGGTAGTTAAGATGTCCAAACCACTCATGCCATAAATCACCCACTGAATCTAAGTGAGTAAGCAATGCTATGGAAGGAGAACATGACACAAAGTGATAAAATTGATATATCTGAGTCTCATGATTGGCCTTTCCCATTGCAACCAAGGCATTATCCTTAAGATCCTTAACCACAACTATATTTGGAGAAAACTCAACTTTCTTTCCACTCCCAAGATGAGTGATTTGGTAGACTAAAAATAGGTTGGCACACAAGTCAGGAACACAAAGAACATTCTCAAATGACCCTTCATCCATGTCAACCGAACCTTTTCCAACAAATTCCACCTGAGTATCATCACCTGTAAGAATGTGTGGTACTGTACAAGGCTCCAATGAAGAAAAATGTTTTTGTCAGAACCCATGTGATGTGTAGCACCCGAGTCAAGTATCCATTATTGTGGCGGTCTTGTAGCTGCAACAAGTGCCTATCCTTTTCCTTTGTTTGATAGTGAAGAAGTGGAAGGAGATGCTTCCTTTTTGTAGGAAGATGGCAAGTTGATGTTATTCTTCTTGAGGAGATTGGTCAATTCATCAACTTGCTTAGCATGACAACAAAGCTCATCATGACCAACTCTCTTGCAATATGCACAAGTCAATTTCTCCTTTTGTGAATTCCCCTTCTTAGAAGATGGTGAAGAGTCTCCTTGCTAAGGAGAAGAGGATTGTGCTTGATCTTTGTGTGGCTTGTTCTTTGATTTCTTCTATTTCTTATTATATCCTGATCCATGTCCTGCCACCAAAGCTTGTGATTTGGATGACTTGAGAATACCCATAGTGATCAATTTTGATTGTTCAAGCATCAACATCTCTATGAATGAATCAAATGAAGGTGTAGTATAGGCACTTCCCATAGTCAACTGATGAGTCTAAAAAATAGAAAAAAAAGTTGCATATTTTGAAGGAAGCTTGTCCAACAAATTGAAGACCAAACGTGCATCCTTCTTATCAATACCCCAATCTTTGAGTTGTGCTCTTAGTTCATTTTCCTTAGTTACATATTCTTGGATTGTAGCGAAATTCTTGGGATCTAGATTAGTGAGAACATTATCAAGTTTGTATCCCCTAATCTCATCAACTTTTCCATACAATTGAGCAAGTTTATCCCAAGCTTCCTTAGCTGATTTACGCTTATCAATATCAAAGATAAAATCAGGAGAAACATATTTCCTGAGTGTTCCAAGAGCCATAATACTTTTAACAAGCAATTCACCTTTTATGTTTGGATCAGTTGGTTCTGGAACAGATCCATGAATGTAGTGAATTAATCCTTTTTCCATTAGTTTACTCCATGCATTTATTTTCCATGTTGCATAGTTATGTGGAGTTAAAAGAGGAAACTTAGGATGACCCATGGTTGAAATCTGAAGAGCACAAGAGAGAACTCAAAGCACGATCACATGACACAACTCCCCAAAATTCACTTAATCAAAGAACCCCCTCCAAGAAAATGATTTTGTACTTTATACTTAGTGTGGTTACAATTGCCACTTGCAAGAAATAGCTAAGTGGAATTTTGATTTCAATGCTTACAATTTCCAAAAAAGGGAAGATCAAACTGTGATCAACATGCAAAAGATCAAACTGTGATCTATGTAATACAATTGCAAAAATGAGCCAAATAAGGCTATGTGATAAAAGTACATTTTATGCTCATAATGAATACAAAATACTAGCACCACTATGAAGCTCTCAAAAAATTATGCACTTTTAAAAAAAATTGCACCTAAAAAAGAGTTTGTATGAGCCTAAACGGAGCCTCGAAAGTTCCAAAAATGGTGACAACTCAACAAAACTTGTGACAAATTGAATTTTATGGAAAATATGTGCATCAAAATCATATACTGATTACACCAACACATAGAGTGCAAAAAAATAGCCCAAATATAAAAAAATTCTCAGAAAAATGAGCTAAAATGAGCAAGATATGGGTATTTGAAAATTAGCTGCAAAATTCAAAACTCCACTGGAGAGGGCTGAGAAAAATTCTTAAGCACCACTGATGTCATCAAATGCTGAGCCTAAATTTGATGGTCATTTGGCCGTCATCCACCTTTATAAGCTTAAAATTCATGTTCGTTTGATCATCAAGATCGTGGTTGGTTCCTTTGATGAAATATTCCTATGGGTGAATGAAATATTCCCCCATCGTTTTCTATGATGGAATCTTCCAAAAATTCCTGAAACATGCTTTTAAGTAAAATATTTCATTGTTAATCACTGAAATATATTTGAGGTGATTGGCTTTTTTTTACCATTGGTGGTTGCTCTCCCGATTGCCTACATAGTAGAAGAGGGGGTTACGTGGCTTGACCTCCACGTGCCACATGGCACCCATGGAGGGCTTGCGGTACTATGAGGTACATAGAGTACTATCTACGTTTTGCGTAACATAGTACCTGCAACATGGTTTTTTTTTAATTTTTATTTTTTAAAACTTTACAATGTCTTTCAATAAAATTTGCGAATAAAAGATTTTATTTTTAATTTTTTAATTTTTAATTTTTTTTTTCATAGAGAATAATATATATATATATATATATATATATTTTAAAAAAATTCGTACTATCTGTAAAAATGGCTGGGCCTTATGGCTCAACCAACAATTTTTTT
>VDFB02290698.1:0-53410 GCA_007258455.2 Sequoia sempervirens
ATCCATTTGTGTTATAATATTTTTATCAAACCCTTGTACATATTGAAATTCATCAATAATCATCCTCACAATTTGTTCAATTGACTTTAATGTTGTGGGTGCATCAGGACTTCTTTGTAAAACTTTGCATACTTAGCCAAAGTGTGGTGAATAGGTTGCTACCTTTTGAAAAAAGGATCTAATACAAGCATATGTGTCTTTATTTGATCCATTGCCTATTGAAGTGTTTTATAACTATCATGCACATTCTCCAATTTATCCATAACTGATTTTATCATGTGCTCAAGAATCTTTTCCATAACTTCATAAATTCATCTTTTCACTTCATCTTGGGTTTGATTGTTGGCCTTATTTACATCATCCACTTCCTTCTCTGGAGTTTTTACCTATTTTGCAGAAATGTTCTTCACAATATCCATTGGATCAATAGGAGGCTTGTATAACACCATCTCCTTGCTTTGTGAGGGCCCTGCTCCTCTTAATGGTTCTTTTAATTTGACATTCTCCATGAGTAGTTTATTAACTTCATCATTTAGGGACCTTTGTTCCTTTTCAAACTCCTTCAATCTATCTTCTAATCCCTTAACAGTTGCTTGAGTGAACATGGCCGAATGCATGGTCATTGTGGCTACCTCCAAAGGGGTGGTATCTTGTATTGTCCTTACCATCACTTCCTCTTTTATCCCTTGAATTACATCCAATAATTTTGGCTTCTATGTATTTTTCTGTTTGATCCATATGGCCAGGGTTTCAATCTTTGTGTTATACCCAGTTCCACTCACACCTTCATTGGAGTCAAATTCTACAACTAGTATTGGATCTTCCTGAGCCCACACTTGATTAAGTAGAAACATTTTCTTTAATTCCAAGCCAGGGAAAATGAGCATATTTCTCTTCAAGACCATTTCTCTAGCCTTTTGCAAGCTAATGTCAATGTTGCCAACTCTTAATTCCTGGAAAGTCTATGCTACTATTTCATTTTTCTCAAATTCTTCAATTCCTGCTTTAGTTGATTCCATCCTCTCTTGAAATTATTTTATCTTCATCTTCATCTAAAAATCCTTAAACTCAAGAGTCTTAATGAATTCATCATCTTCTATGAATCTCCTGGTTGCAATTTCCCTTTCATCTTCATGTACCTCTCTACTTGTTTTTTCTACATCACCTATCCTTTCCTCATGTTTATGGGCATTGGTCTCAAGGATGGGTTGATCAACTTCATTATCACCTTTCAATGACTATAGTACTATAGCCACTTCCTTAGTATCACCCATCTCTTCAGTATCCTCATAAGGTACTAATTTTTCAATGCTTCATGTCTTTTGTCTTTTGGGAGGTAACTGCTCCATGGGAGGCTCAAAGGTTTCACTTGGGGTATGCTCTACAATTGCACCAGTATCATGTTCTTCGAGATATGCTTCCTTATTTTTGTACAATTCTTCAAATCTACCAATTATCAATTCTATCCTCTTTATGGGGTCCTTTTCCTCAACAAAGTATCCTAGGAAATCCTTGGACCTCTGCTTCATCCTTTCTTCAACCTTCTTCATATATTCCCATTTTTTCCTTCTACTAAATACATCATTATAACTAATGCAATTCCTTATTACATCTTCAAAATCCACTTGGTGTGGCACTATCATTTTGGTAAGAAGATTATGCCTTATGTTGTTCATATGATTTTTAGGTTCAAAGGCTCTTTCTTTTCTAGATTTCAATGCATATCTTTTCTTCAAATAATACTGTAACTCCTCTAGTGTTTCTGAGCCTAAAGTCCAATCTTCACACTTGGTTTGGTTTGGCAGGAAAGTGCCTTTCTTCTATTTGTGCATTACACCTTTCTCCATCCACATCATTTTCCACATAAATTCAAGAAATGCTAATCTGAGGGGCACAAATTTTGGCAGTATGTGTGGAGCAATAGGGCATCCATAAACTCTTATTATTGTAACTTCTGGGAGGAAGAGCCAATCTCCAAAATTGTGTGTATGACCCTACTCTAGTTTTAAATCCAAAGGTCTCACTAGTTGCAACATTTTGGTTGACAATAATGGTATTGCATACCCAAGAACTTGAAGGATTTTGTGTACAAAGTCTTCATAGAATACAAGAAAGCTTGAATTTTTGCACTAAATGTCCCAAATATAGCACCATTTCTGGACAGGTGTGGGATTCCCTTGCTCATCTACTGTAGCCAACTCCATTCTTTTAGTCCATTGGTTCTTATTCTAGTACAATATTAGATGAAACAATAGGGAATAGTGTTTGAATGTAATCGGTTCTCTATCTTCTATAACTTAGGATAATTCATCATCTAACGCCTTCTCAAGGTATTGTTGTGCAGTTTTGCACACACGCCCCACTTGGAATAGGGACCCTCTGATTTCTGATTTCTGATGTCTCTTTGACCTTTGGTTTTTATTGGATTTTTCCTTTCAAGGTCTCGGGATGTTGGTCTTACTTATCTTGGTCTTACCCTGAAGGTTGAATCGATGGAACTGGTGTTTTTAATGAGGTTCGGGTTTTTGGTCAAATCTAGGATTTTCCGGATCACGCGGATTTTCCCGGATTCCTTCGGAGTCCTAGGGGGGTGCGTCATCCATGGAATTCATGCCCACCGAGATAATTCGATTGACTCGGATTTTCCCAAAATTCTGTTTCGACCTCGGGTTTCCGAATTTTCTCGATACGTCTTGTCAGCCATTAATGCTTGGAATACATCTTCTCTGGCACGAATGTGGGCGAATTTAAGGTCTTTTGGCTCTCTTCCTGATTTCATTGTTCATTTTCCTATTTGCTCTTGCACTTGAGTTTGTTCATTTTTGAGCTTTGATTGTTGGATTTGGTCTACTCACATGTGGATTCCTTGGGCGTCTGTGTTGATTTATCGCCGCTAGGGCACCCTGTTTCACAATGATTTCCTTGGGCTCAGGGTTCAATCGAATTTGATTCATGGTAAGTCGTCGTTGACTTCTCCCCTTGTTTTGCGCTTTGTGGTTGAATCTTTCAAGCTGTTCGTTGATGATTATTCGGGTCGACCCTTGCTCATTTTTCGTGATTACATATTTATCGAGTTAGGGTTTGATTCACCTTTCCACAGGTTTTCAATGCCTACACTGCACATCCCTTTGTTTGTCGATCGAATTTCGGGTGTACCTATGTGCCTGGGCGTTCTTTTGGGGTCTTTCCTTGTTTGTGCGTAATCTGGTATATTTTGTGAAGGTAGGGTTTTGATATATCCACCTGGGGTTGTTAAGTTTGGTGGAGTTATTGTGATCCTCGCGTCCTGTGTCTAGCTCGACCTTGTTCGTAACGTTTGAGACCCTGGTGTGCCCTAGTTTAATCATTTTGAGGGATAATGTCTGAGAATTTTGAGCTTGCCCTAGCTTTCATGGCGGAAGTCTGGTTGTCGAATTTAGGGCATCGTTATTTCGTCACAGGAATCAACCATTTGAGAATCTTGGGAGTTTAAATTCAACTATGATCAAAATTTGGCTTATTGGGGTTGATTTCATGTTCATTAGATTCGGATAGGGGGTTTGTATGATCACTCCATGAATTGTCTACACGTAGAACGGTCGTCGGGTTTCCGAGGTGTCCGCGGAATTTCCACGCATCCGGATTTTCCTGGGTTTTTCCATTTCCCTGGAGTGTGAAGAATTCTTGAAATTTCAAACTGCCTGCGGAAATCCGGTCCACCTGGATTTTTCCGGTTTTTTGCCTGGTTTCACTTGATTTTGATATTGAGATTGAATTAATGAATCAAATGTTGGACGATGATTTCTTGTTGCTTAATGGATGAATCTTATGATAATTATGCATCTCTTTTTGTTCGTATTGATGATTTATTTGATGAAATGATGCCTTGGCTGTGGGAGTTCGTCTGGGTCGGATTTCTCTGAAATTCTGCCCTAACTGGATTTTCCCGGATTACCCCATTTTCCCGGGTTTTCAAGTTTGATGTTTAATGATTTATCTAAATGATTTCATATGGTTTTGAGGCTAACCTTTTGATTGAAATATGGATGATAATTGGATTTTCATGAGACTCTTTTATGAATGTAGGTTGAATCGAACAAGGTAGCAGTAGGAAAGTCCAAAGGAGATACAGAAGGATCTTCAGTTACAGATGCAGAAAGGATAAAGCTGGATATGAAGAACCAATTGCCAGATAGTAAGTTGGTTTCAATTTGGTCAGAGGTTTCTGATACAAATGTAGGAGCTTGGAAATATGAGGAGTTCAAAGGAAGGATGGCTCAGAGGGATCTATCGGTTCTGACAAAGGGGATGGTGAAATCCGGACTAGCTCATGTGGCAGGATTTCCTCCTGCGGTTCAATGCTATGAATTAATATTAGAATGTGCCTGGCACTATGACCTTAATACGCAGAGGATCGTTAGTCTAGATGGAAGAGTATTGGCAAATCTTAATCCGGTCTCCATTGCCCAAGCATTTGATATGTCGGACTTACCATGTGTGTGTGCCTTAGACATGGACTTGGCTAGGACTTATTATGAGGATGAACCTATCAAATCTCAACAGATGATCAACTCTTGGCTGGAGAAGCCAAAATCTCATTTCTCTAAGCTGCCTAAACAACTACACAGGGTCAAGTTTCGACAAGATATATATGATGCAATCACACTGTTGAGCAGGGTGGCAGGTTTGAAGAGTGTTGGGACATTAGAGAATTAGATGGTACATGTCATTAACAAGACTGAGCAGGGTTCCAATTACCACTGGGCAGGGATTATCAGTGCAGTGATTGACAGGTAGATGAGAGATGTGCTGGAGACAAAGAAATTCATCATGACATCTTATGTGGTATATATACTTGCCAGATTTTATCCATACAGGGGATTGAGTCCAAGGGGAACATTGGGAAAAGATGTCATCTATGAGGTGTACCCTGAGTTGCACCTAGGGATTCTGAATTACATAAGAGTGAATGATGCATTCACAATGCATATTACTAGGTTGCTTCAGAATGTAGAGCATGTGAGAATTTCTGATGGATCCAAGGAACTAATTAAAAGATATGGAGCCTGGTTTATACAATTCCCCACCTTCTCCTATATCAGAATTGATGGATTCCCAACTGCTCCATACAGATTACCAAGATATCCCACTGACCACATCATACTCTTGGAGGTTACCCGGCAGATATGTGATTTTGATGCTGTTGTTAAAAATGTGAAACATAAGATGGGGTTTGGTGGAGATTTTCCCTTGAAAATTGGTACAGGTGAACTCTTCCCTTCAATCAACTCGGCTCATGCATCAGGGGAAGAGTTGAGTACTTTTGGCTTCTCTTTCCATTCTAAGAGGGCAGGTTTTGACATCACTGGCAAAGCACAAAATAAGGCTACTAAAGACTATCACAACAAGGATGAATTTGAGGTGAGAAAGAAAAGGTATTCTAGGCTTCCAGTTGATGTAATCAGGATGTACAATGTCAAGTTGATTCCTGATCAGTTGGAGGATGATGGAAATATAGTCCAGGATCATGCATACGAACCAGTCAAGGACAGACCTATTGGAGAGATAAACTGGTCAGAAGGGGAGATAACTGAGTTGGAGGAGCTGATGGTTCCTATTGTGAAATCCACCAAGTCATGGCTAAAACATAAAGTATGGGAATTGGAGAGTGAGAAGGTACCTTGCACTTTCAATTTGATGGGAAATCTGAATGCTCACTCTACCTCAAAGGAATCGGGTGAGGATGATTCTAAAATTAAAACCAAGGTAGACTCACCTTTTAAGATTAAAATCAGAGGCCCTAAGGAGGGTGAACCTGAAAAGAAAAGAAAACCCAAGGGAAAGAAGAGGAGTCATACTTTGAAAATAGGTAATTCTACAGAAGAGGAGGAACTTGAGAAAGCAGAGAAGGAAGACACTCCTCCAGAGCCAAAAAGGACAAGGATAACTAGGGCCTCTAAGAAGAAAGATCAAGAAATTTCTAAGGATAAGGAAGACCCTCCTGTGGTTAATGTGGAGAGCTCAGGAGAGAAAACCCAGGTTTATTCAAGAAGGTCAAGAACTCCATCTCCCAAGGAGACTGTGCAAAAGGTGGATCCCCTTCCAGTGACATCCATTGTGGAACAACAGAAAGATACCTCTCCTTCATTGGGTATACCTGAGTAGATGATTCATGAAGAGCATGAGACCAGTGAGGAAGTGGAACCATTTAAGGATGGGAAACTTCATAGTGTGGCTGCTGAGTTTGAGGTAGGAGATGTGGAAATGCATCATTCTCCGTTGGTACAATATGAGGATTCTCCTGCAAGTAGTAAAGATAATAGATCTCCTGAGAAGGAGGATGTTCCTGTTAAGACTCCATCACTCCTACATGAAGAGGAGCCAGAATTGGGAAACAAAGGTGATCAATCTCCTGAAAAGGAAAAGGATGAGATGGTAGATCAACATGAAGAGGTTAAGAAAGGTGAAACCCGGGTGGATCCTACTGTTCCGGATTGGATAGACAAGGAAATCAAAAGGAAATAGGTCATTGTTGAGGACACTCCTCTCAACTGGGATGAAATGTTGGCCAAGATTGGAAGGGGTAAAAGAAAGAAGATAGCCATGGTGGTTTCCAGGATTGAAAGGGATGAAGCTAGTAATAGGGTTATTCACATTGCGACCCCTACTGCAGGTAAAAGTAGAGATGAGATCATTGGGGAGGATTATGATGTACAAACCATCAATCTTGGGCCCACTTCTATGGAGCAAGATATTGAAGAGTATGAGGGGTCCAATGCAGTGATCATTGGGAGATTGAGGAAGGAGACACAATCTAAACATGAACTAAAGAAAGAGAATGAAAAGCTTAGGAAATGTCTGGAAGATTTGATGAAGCCCTTGCAATCTTTTCACCCATCCTCTTCTACTGCTACTGGTTTCTTGCCAAAGGAGACCATCTCTGAGCTAGAAAGGATGAAAACTTCCACCCTAGCTACAATGAATTGGTTGCGAGAAGTACAGGCTAAGGGAGATGATGCAATAAAGGAGATCCTTTCAACTAGAAAGGATGCAGTGAGGGTTAAGGATTGGTTAGATCATGTTTTATCTCAGGATAAGGACACTGATCTCTTACTGCAGAAAACCAAAACAATAATGGAGTATAATAAGGATCAGCTGGTGGTTGATGGAATTCTCTCTTCATCTAGGGTTAATGAGCCTTGGGAGTGGTTTGAAGCCCTGCAAATCCAGTAGAAAATCATCAAGAAGATCTACAAACAAAGGAGGCAGATTGATGGTAATTTAACTAATGTTTATGATGGATGCATAACCTTTTTTGAGATAATGACTACCAAGAGGAAGATCGCCCCTAGGTACTTGAGTTTGGAACAATTGAGGGAATGGTGGCATGATGTCTATGCCCCTGATATTGAGGATTCTGTGGCAGGGCACCAATTAGATGATGCGGCTACTTATCTGGCTGTGATGGATAAGTACCTGGCATACAAGGGCGATTGGGATAAAAGGGTTAAGCGATGCATTAGTACCCCTCTGTTTGTTGCTATGTGTATCAGTTTGCTTGTGTCTGTTTGTTAGTCGTGTAGCTATTTTGGATACTATTTTGTATTGCCTCTGGTTATGACATTAATGTTATATTGGTTGTTAAACCCTATGGATGATTTATTAAATATCAAGACTATTTGGTTAAGCTTCTATGAGGACATTGTGATGGATGCATGTGCGTAGTGGATATGTATTTTCTAAGTTTTAATGTGAATATCAGGATGTGATAGATGTTTATGATTTAATGATGTTTGTTGGTCCTGGTGAAGAAGACGGTGCAACACTACTCACTTGTGAGTATCTTGTTGCGCTGCGATTCTTCTTCACGGTGTGTTTTCCAATATGTGATAATATGTTTAACATGCCATGTTTTATGCAGATACAGGTACTGGGTATCGGCTCCACTTGCTTGTCAGGTCTAAGCGAACCCTAATCCAATAAAAATCATGTTGATTCAGAGATAGTGTCTGGTCCTCGTGTAACCATCGTTCTTTGTCGAACGAGTATCCTATTGTCGTCATTGTTGTTTGTTGATTTGTCTTGTCTTGTCGGTTATGTTTGTGTTATTTTATTTTGAAATTAATTATTGTTTAATTTAGTAAAATGGTGTATTTGGTAATTTGTTTAATTAAAGGTAAACTTGTCTTAATATTAGATTAAATATTTATAAGAAAGGTTTGATTTATTGAAAATAAATTAAACAAGTAATTATTTAAAGGTGAATATGAGTTATGGGGAAAAGTTAATATTTTTAAGAGTTAATTTTTGAAAAGTTAAAATATCTGAAATAGGACTTGAAGGAAAATATCTTACACTTAAGTTTATAACTGGTTGAGAAAATTTAGGAATGCATGATTAGAATTAGTCAAGTGATAATAAATTTGCATTAATCATCGTTGAGGGAGTAGTTTGCATTGTAAGCTAGTGAGAAAGATTAGGGCTTTCTGTTTGTTGGTTTTGAAGAAGTCTTCCCATGGTGGTGCTAGGTAAGTTCCTTATCAACCGCAGATTTCACCACATTGCATAATGAAGCTATGCTTGGTTACCCACATTGAAAATGAAGAAAGCACGAGTAATGACAGATCTTAAAGGGTGATTTTATGGTTAAGTGATTTACATAGATATTGAGGAGTTACAAGGAGACAAGGATGTAAAAAAGGCAGATGTAACACCACATTGCAAAAAGATATTGTTCTCTCTCCATTTGTTTCCAGCGTTGAGGGGTTGCAATTTTTTCACGGTAGCTCTCAGTAAGAATTGGCACGGCAGGAGTTTGGTATGACAATATTCTGGAAAAAGTTTTCATCTAAAAGAATCTAGTTTTTGCAAGTGTATTGTTGGGGTTTGGCTGCAGATCGGATTTGACAGCTGCAATAATCAAGTTGGTTGGTTAAAAATTCCAGGTTTTCTTCCTTTTATTTATATAATACTCGAATAGAATCTTTTGAATGTCGATTATGGTATTATATTGTTCTATAAACGTAGAATTTATCAGTTGTGAAACCTGCACAAACAACATGGAAACAAATTAGACTAAGGAATGAGATCTAGAGGAAAAACGTAGAAAAAAAAAAAAATCTTAGAAAATTTTAAAGAAACTGAATCAAATTGTTTTAGATTTTCCTGACCCTTGTTTCAGTTTGTCACAAGTGTAATCATTGAACATGATAGGGCGTATAGTTATAGTTAATCTTCTTGATACAAATAGTAATCTGTCACTTAACCATATTTTGGTCAAACTATTTCTATTTGAAAATAACAAATTATTGCCTGTAGGATGCTAGCTAATGGTTAAAAAAGTATTTAGCGTTGGATATATTATAAGTGTGTTAAGGACGAATGGATAGAGCCATATTCATCTCCTTAATCTTGTAGCCTAATTGCTTAACAAGTTTGTTATTTTGTTATTTCTGGTCGTCCCTCTGTTGTATCTGATAATGGAGTGAGAATTCAGTTTTTGTGCTTGCTCAAAATTTATTTTTGGAACAAGAAGGTTCTTGTAGTTTGAGTCGGCTAGACTTTAGCAGTTAAATTTAGAAAAGCCCAGTTCAACATGATTCTTATCAGAGTAATTCCAAATAAAATTATAATTGACATGCATTTTGAGTTATTAAGTCTACCCGGTTAATTTGCTTTGAGACTGGCATTTATTCTTGTTAACCCTGTCATTGTTGCAATGAAACGCCCTGGGCTTGCTTTACTCGTGGCATTCTACACCTCATACCACCATCACTGTGAATTGCAGTGGGTAAGTCAAGTTCCAGTCTAACATCTTCAAATCAGCTAGTCTAAACGGCTTGTTCTCTAAAGCTGAAGTTTCTTATTGCGTCAGTATTCACCGCTGTCATCATTGCAATCTTTTGAGTATATTAAACTTGAGATAGACGAGTTGGCTTAATCAATGTTCAACTAAATTTCTCTATAGGTTGATAAATATTTGAGATGGGGTCGTATTATGAAGGTCATATTGTCTTCTTGTGTTTTGAGTCACCGCTGTTAATATCAATGCTTTTTAGTCGGACTCTCAGTCAGTATAGTATGTTAGTGTTGCAGTAATAATATGTTTTCATCATACGTAAATATAGGAATTTTATTAAAATGAATGCCCTCATGAAAATGGAGGTTGTGGAGGCTAAATAAGCTTTTTGGTTTCATTGTTAACCAGTCTCTGTTGTTGCACATGAACAAGATAGGCTGCGTAGATTCAAATAAGACCTTTGATTTCATTGGTTACTTGTAACAACTGCAACACTTGGGTATTGAAGGGAGAGGACATTTAAATAATCTCTCTGATTTCATTCGCTACTGTCATAGCGGCGGATTTTGTACATGGTAGGGCCTATAGATTTATGAACTTCCCTGATTACAATAGCAACCTACAAGTTAACAGATGCGGTAGAATTAATTTGGTATCCTCACATAATATACAAATTAAACTAATGTTCTCATATCTTGCTGTGAATGGTGCATCGTGTGTGAGAATTTTTAGATTGTCCCTTATTCAGTGTATTATTGTTGTCATACTTTGTCTGCCCAATGATTTATATACACTCTATCGGTATTAGAATTCAAGTAAATACATGTTCTCTCAAATCTTTTCTTTATAATTCTTTTATTGTATCATTTGTTAAGTAAATGTTAGTGGACTTATATTTTGTTTTTTAGGCACTGAAATACATTCTTTTGTGCCTTACTCTATGAGTATCTATATTGAAATTTGAGAATGGTGACACTTAGGAAATCTGCCAGTGATTTATATATATAAATTTGGTTCATGTTAATGCATCGCTTGCTGGTCGTCACCCTGTGCCTTGCCTAGCTTCTTATCCTCTATTATGAATGAGTAAGTCGACTTAACTTTGCATTGAGTCAAGTTATAATAGTGTTAGGGTGGATATTAAAGCTATTCTATTTGCACCTTAGTGCGTCGCTAATTAGTCTGTGCATGGCAATTTAGTGTTATTTTAATCTGCCCAGTAGCATTTCAACTAGCAGACTTAACTTGAGTTGGCCTTATTTATTTGTCAACTGCTTGTAGATTGCGTATTCATTTGTCTACTTTCAGTTAATAATTAAGTTGAGGAAGGATGACTATACTTCTGCACTGCTTCTGGTACTTTTATGTGTTAATTTCAACTACAGATATATGTGCCTTTTTGCGCAGTTGCTATAAATGCATTTTAAAATGTGTAACTATATATGCTTAATCTCTGCATAAAATATGTTGTTGCCATGCGTTATGCTTACTTTGTTTAGTTACAATATTCTGTCAATCAGCAGACATTTCTATTTGAGTGAGATAACATGACTTTGCTAAGCAAATTGCAAGTGTCTAAAATATGTATTTTTGATGATTATATGTTTAAAAGTAGAAATGAACAAATAGTGTAGTTATTATTATAAGAAATTTGATTAAGTTTTAATTATTTAAGGTTGTTCAGGTATATAATAGAATTGGTTGATTTATAATAGTTTCTTTATTAATATAGTCGATTGAAATAAATAATGAAAGATTATTATCTTTTTACATTTTTAGATAAATGTTGGGTTTAAGTTATAAGTCTCTATTATTATAGTTATTTGTTTTGTAAAAAAACTAAGACTACAATTGATGTGAAAATTAATGTCTACGAGATGTGTTGTTTAATATCTTCGGAGTGAATGATGAATATGCTTGTCAATGTTTAAATGTGAAGGATTGTTTTGCTATATATTTTGGTCAGGACATGCATGTTGTTTATGATAGCCTTGTGGTGAAAGAAAATATGATGATTTATGTCATGGATAAAGTAAAGTTATACCCTATTATGATTGTGCATGTTGATTATCATATATGTTAAGATTTTTCAAAAGGAAGAGTGGCTTTCGTTAGGGGCCGGAACCCAAAGAGGTGGCCAGGGTAACCTAACGAAAGTTATTAATTCAGTGAAAATTTTAATAAATGTACCTGGGAACTCATTAATTAAGTTTAGATATATTATTGCCTCACCTAGTGCCTTAATGCTCATTTAGATTAAGGGTAGGTTGAGAAGGCCTGGAATGGCTTGTCCAACACCTTGTCTTCTTGAAAGGTAATTTTGACTCCACATGAGTTAATCTAAGGGCCAGGGATTGGTAGAGACTGCCAGGGTAACTCTGGAAGAGGGTCGGTAGTCTAGGAAGATTCACCAGGGTAACTTAGAACAGCTATGTGATGACACTCTGTCCTGATGTATGATTGTAGTCTCTTGTGTAGAGTTAACTGTTATACTATGGTCGTCTCTGGAAGCATAAGTTGTGAATACTGTGTTTGGATGTGATTATGTCGTTATGTGATTGTCAGCCATGTAATGTCATGTATGTTCTTTGTTGTGTGTTTAATTGTCTTCTGGACCTGTCACTATCTCATAGCATGGAGGGAGTGGACCTTCGGGTTCCACGCGGTTGGGTGGAAACCGTGCTACATTTTCATTGGATACTTTTACTAATGACATTTTACTTGTAGCTGGATTCTTGATACCTTGATGATCGAGACACTGGACGCAGATTGTGTTCAGATGTGGATATTTGATAAGAGGAGATTATTTCCTTTATTGTATATTATCTCATGTTAATGAGTATACTCTTTGTACCATCAATATGATGTATCGAGATCTTATGAGAATCTCACTGGATGTAATCAGAATTTATGAATGTCTTGAATTGTATAAGTTTTGAAAAGTGGTTTATTCACGAATATAATTTGTACTTGTGTTTATGACTTTAATACTATTGTGTTATGTTCTTAATTATTATGTTAAATTAACGTCGTCTTGGAATTCTTAAGACATTTGTATAAACGATTGATTTTTTTATTTTATTTTTTAATTTGATTTTATCCGCTACTTAATGCATTGTCTTTTGGAATTCCTGGTGGGGCGTTACATGGCTTTTAAATATATCTCAGTATTTGCTTTAATCCTTTTCATGGTATCCCTTGAGTTCCATAATCCACCTTCAATCTCTTCTAAGAACAATGTATTAAGCTAGATTGCATAGTATGCATATAAAGCAAGTCCTTCATACTTGCCATTGTTCCAAACCACCACTCACTGCCTTGCTTAAAATGTTGCCTCCATAAGCACAATAGCATGTTTTAAAATCATGGTTTCCAATGATTGACCATTAAGGTCACCACTTTCATCATGAAGATACAATGAGATTTTTGTCTTCAAACTCAAGGCATTATGGAAGATAACATTGTGAATTGTTTGTTGTGTACGATTCAATTTTCTTACACATTCTACTTTGCTAACTTCCTTTAAGACTGGGTATTGCACCCTCAGCTGCAATCTCAAACAACTCACTCACTATCACTTGAAGATTCCTTTCATGAGCATCCTTCTATAAAATCAAAATATGCCCTATAGACTGCCTACTTACTACAGGGGACTTATTGTTTCATGGTATTGTAGTTCTTAAGATCCTTCAACCTTATTGACACTACTTCACAGTCCACAAGGTATTATTCACTATTCCCCCATCTTTGGTGAGTCTCAAAACACTGCTCAAATATGCAATCCACTACATCCATTATACAATATTAATGGCTAAGAAGAAACATTGAACCTATGATTACCACTGTTACTTCATTTAGACAGTCATTCCCTGATTGCATTTGCCTTGTCTAACACTACCAAAAGCATTTGAAAACCCTTAAGGTTAGCAAGGGGGTAAGGAAACTCACTGTAAAAATCTCCATTTTACTATGCAAGGTTTGAGCTTTATTATCTTGTCACTACTCTCAGCCTGCTTTTTGACTGTCACATCTCAAGTGACTGTCATTCTTCTTACCGTAGATTGCATTTACAAATGTAACTAAGCTACATAGTGTGCTTGTTATTGGCTACAATATTTAGATTGCAAGATTTTGTTATTACCTACAATGTCTAAATCTTTTTGGTATTGCAACCTCACTAATCCAGCTATAGTTATTGTTTATGTTTCTACAAAGACCTAGGGTTTGTACCCTAATCATGCTCTTACCAATGCTTATATTGTTTTTTATTAGGGATCTCTCAATGTTGAGGGCCCTAGGGATAAGCTCGTCATAAGAAGTGACACATTACATCTTTAACTAAAAGGATAAATCTGTATTGACATTAGCAATGATGATTCTGACTTGTTGCTCCTTAGGAATGGGTCACTTGGTCTTACTAGCTCGCTACCTCCATTGTTGTAAGAATTTTGTGATCAAGTTCAATATTCTGATTTTAGGAGTCTTAATGGTTGGAAATCATAGTAAAATCAGAATTTAATAAGTTTTGGAATTAGCATTTTAAAGTGGTTTTTGGGGTCATTAACTTCAAACTATCTTCTCTTTTGCAGGGGTGGTTGCATGCCAAATTTTTTTGGTGTAAAATATCAGAATTATTAGATTATGTTACCTATCTATGAATAAAAATTATTGGAGTGTGAGTTTGATCTTTTTTGAAGATCTAAATAGTCAAGCTTGGTAAAGAAAAATCATGTCAGATAATATTAGTCCATAACAAAATGAAGAGACACTTGATAGATTGTGGGTTAGATTGAAAAGAAAGGGTGATGGGAAATGTTATTGTCCTTACAATAATTGCAAGGGCTTAAAGAATGAGACACTTTTAATCACAACAGCTGAGAAACATTGTAGGCAGCATGGTCACGTTGAAGGGGGGCATGATTATCGTCCATTGGTAAGTTGTTCATTATATGTGTTATATTGATTGAATTTGTAAATGTTTATATTGTTTTAACATTATATATATATATATATATAATCACTTGATCATGATCATGGTTTATTTGTGTCTGTCATTATTATAAAGGTGGGGCACCCTAGGGCAGATGATATGGATTATCATGACTAGGAGAATGTGGTTTTGCAAGTGGATAAACATGGAGCTGTGAATATCAAAGATGAAGTTAATGATCTTATGGAAGAAGATGATCATGCGCTAGAAAACACAATTGAAGATGATGGTACGAATACATTGATCCATGCCACATTTAGTGGCAGAGATGATCATGATGATCAAGATGACTTTGATGATGTTCATGATTTACCTGTATTTGATAAGGCATACGAGCCCCTTTATGAAGGCTCTGAAACAAATCTTCTTTCTGTTGTATTGTTGTTGTTGAACTTGAAGGTTATGAATGGTTTATCAACATAGCAATCTCATGGATGTTAAGGTATGTCATATATGTCATCTTTTTTCATCTATTTTAATTGTTGTTAGTTCATCACTAGTAAATAAATGATGAAATATGTACCATTAATATTATTTATATGAACACATTATTTTTTGTTGTAGATTGATTGGTGAATTTTTGTTACCACCATCAAATATTTTACCTCGCTCATACCGAGATTTATGTGCCATTATGAAAGATATCAAAATAGAGTATCAAGCAATAGATGCATGTCCCAATGATCATATTATATATCATAAACAATAGAAATTTGCAACAGAATCCTCAGAATGTCATATCAGTAGATATCGAATAGATCAACTAACAAAAAAAGTGCCTCGCAAGGTTCTTTGTTATATTCTCATTATTCCATGTATGCAATGATTATTTAGGTGTGAAAGTTTAGAACAATTGATGAATTACCATGCATAGAATAGAAGTGGAGATGACATTCTTTGAATGCTTGCAGATGGTTCTGCATTTAGGGACATGGCCACACTTTAAAGAAGAACCTTGTAATCTCAGACTTTCATTGGGAGCGGACGATGTCAATCTATTTGGAGAGCTGGGATCTATTTACTCAGTGTGGCCTGTTTTTGTTATCAACAATAACATTCCTCCATGGATCTCAATAAAGAGGGAGCACATAATGTTGTCAATGATTATTCTAGGTATTTGTTTACATCAATTTTATTTAACGTTGTAGCATCTCATTTGTCTTATTTGTTGCATAATGACATATTTTTTTCATTCAATAGTCATGTACATTAATTTATATATATTGCAGTAAAATGGTTATAATAATTATGTAATGTTTATACTCATTCAACTAGGTAAGTACCAAGTTAAAGATATGAATGTATATATCGAGCCTCTTATCAACGAGTTACTAAAGTTATGGAATGGCGTCACTATGTATGACGTCTCCAGACCAATAGGACAAAGACAATTTCAATTACATGCAATGCTTGTATGGACAATTCATGATGCCCCAGGGCTAACACATTTTTGTGGTATGTTATAACGTTTGACTACACTTTAACAATATTTAATTTGATGAAGTAGATATCATGAATGTTTTTAAAATAGTTTATTCATTATATATAATTATAAAAATTGACATATTTAATCCAATTATATATCATCTTGTAGGTCTTCAAACAAAGAAAAAATTTGCATGTCCAATTTGTGGTCCAAAGATGAAATATCGTCATTCAACAAGTTTAGGAAAGCAAGTGTTTGATGAGTATAGGCACTTCCTCCATAGAAATCATAAGTATTGAACTACTGAAAAACACATTTTCAATTAGGAAGAGGAGCTACATCAAAACCACGAAGAATAATAGCACCCTCACTTTCATGAGTTGGTATGGCAGAATTAATCGTCAAGGTTATACATTAGATCAAATTATTTATTTATTATATATGATATGTTTGAATTTATATTTTTATATTGTGTTGTGTTTACTCATGTTGTAATTGACAATGATTGTCATTGTAAATTTGTTTAACTTATATACTTCATGAAGGTCATCAAGGCATTAATGGTCGGCTTCCACAGGGACTGAAAAGTTATCCCAGACAATTTAGTAGAGTTTCCCTACTATAGGCAACTACAAATTGTGCATTTTTTTGATACAATGCATATAAGAAAGAATATAACAAAAATACTATGGAAAATATTGGATGGAAGGCATGAAAAAGAAAAAAAATGTCAAAATTTGTAGTGACATTTAGGAAGCCAATCATGCAATGAAAAATGTCATTCAATTAAATAGCAATGGAGACCAAATTAATATAAATGCCATTCCTTGGTTATTAACAGAGCAACAAAGCAATGCTATAAAAGAAGTCATACGAAAAATTGGATTTCCCACAGGATTTGCTGCGAACATAAACAATATAATAACAAAGATTTGGAATTTAGATTCGGGGATGAAAACACGCAGGTTGACATACAGCCTTCATTAAGGTAGTAATGCGGTATATTATAAACACTTATTGTAAATGCATGTACTTTTACCGGTGTATTGTGTTTACTACTTTTGGAAAAATATTAAGAAAAGATCTGTTTTACGCAATTGTTGCATTATATTCACCTCCATCTCTCAGAAAACTTTGACAACAATGTCAGCAGAGTTATATAAGTCTTAAGGAAAATACATAGGGTAAGTAGCGAGATTTGTTCAATTCATTGTATACATCTTATAATTTCTATTTGTTTTACTTGTTATTTAATATCTTGTATATTTTGTTAAATACATGGATTTAATATATTTGTGAATCACTTGTAGATGGTTGTCATCTAAAGAAATCCATAAAAGAGATATAAATTATTGGAAGAAAAAAATTCCTCGTCTAATGTGTGAAATGAAAAAGTGTCTACCTTCGACATTTTTCAATGCACAAGAACACTACCTCATACACCAAGTTGAGGAGATTGAATTGTGTGAACCTGTACACACAAGGCCAATGTGGATGGTTAAGAGCCACTTGAAATTTTTGAAGGCTTTGGTTAGACAAAGAGAACATCCTGAGGGTTCTATGGTGGAGGGATATATGGTATACCAGACCATGGTGTACATTACTGAATATCTTCCTAAGTTTGCAACAAAGATCCATGTAGATCGCATTTGGGATCCCAAATCCATTAATTTGAAGGGAATTACCTGTTGGAAAAGGTAGATTGAGGAAAGTGAGGTAATTATAAGATGGTCATGGAATTAATTGGAATTCATTTTAAATATGGTTTTTATGTATATTGTACTTATTTAATTATTAATCTTCAATATACATCAATTATAAATTAAGGTCGTATACCATGGTGTTTTTAACTAATTATACGTTGTTTGTGAATTTCAATTTATTTTGAATGGAGTTGGTCGAGTGGGATGCACTACCATTTGTATGTAAATCTTGATTGGATGATGGTATGGATTGAACGATGTCAACAATATGGTCGCGCATCAACATGGGAAAGTGTGGCTTCATTGGTTAAAGAAGCTCATCGTAATGGAGATTCTAATGTTACACAAAGGGAAATTGATTTAGCATATGGTTTAAGAGATAAATAGGTACGTATAAATATGTTAATCACCCATATTATTTAATTATTTTCAAGTATATTGATGTATATATATCTTGAGATTATTTTTCTTTGCATACATTCGGCCAAGAATAAATATGTTTATCAACTGACAATATTGCAATAATTTTTACATGTTTGACATATTGCAGGTGAAACACCACAAGGCTATGTGGTGCAATGGTTGTAAATTTGGAATCAAAATGTTGGATTACGTGAAGAAAACTTGTGATTCTGGTATAACTGCAGTCTTTCAGGTGACTAATGTTTCAAATACAAAGAGGCGACATACATCTAGGAAGTCTCGAGAGAAAATGCGATACTGTAGGATTTTGGATGATATACTTAGTGTGACTTTAACTCCTTGAATTAATTTTATTTGTAGATCCTATATAGTGCCGAGGCTATGATTGAATGAAAATGATCTAAAATTTGTTATTGAACATGATAATGGATTTACCATGGTTAATACAAGGTTGATCGGCGAGCTAGAAATGATCCTATGTTCTTCAAGCCAATGTGGCCGAATTATTTTATAGAGGTTCGGAGGAAGTAAACCGGGTTGGTCATTTGTTTGTTGGAGCATGATCAAGAGGAAGGTTATTAAAGTATAATGTGGTGGAAAGAAGAATCTTGAAGAACTAGAAGATGATGTAGATGATGATCATGATTAATGGTTAGTTGATGATGTCCATGACGAGGATGTCGAAGAGGAGGAACTAGATGATGATGATGTAGGAGTTAATGTTCATGCAGATGACATCTATGTGGATGATGACATTACCAAAACTGATATCGATGAAGATGATGATGATATGACCAATGCATTGTCGAATCTGGATCAGGATGGGAAATAGACAAAAGAGTTGGATGAAGAAGATCTGACAAAATGTATAAGTTATGCGATTATATTATCTATTTGATATTAATTTCTTGATAGAATTATATTTGAATTATGTGGTTACATAATTAATTCATGATGTTTTTAATTTTTATGCCATTACATAATTAATTTAATGATGTACTTTTTAGTGTTTGAAAGGTCAAAAAATTAAAACATTTCAATAGTGATGTTAACAACCTTGAAATTAGTGTGTTTTATGTTTAATGTGATCATAAAAGATTAAAAAGTCAGTTGTAGAGGTGGTTGTTTAGTGGTTGACGTGTATGTTGGTTTTTTTTACAATGTAACCAGGTTTGTCTTCTAATATATCTATGGAATTACCAATTCCAATCGAAGGCAACTCGAAGGACTTGGACCAACTAACAAGGACTTTAAAAACCTCGTACACTTTGGGTTCTGCAAGACCCGGGAGGGTGATCCCTTAATGTGTTTACAACCTCTGCACCATTATTATAAATGTTAACATTAACAATAGCAGATGATCTCACTTAATAGCTCAACACCATAAGATAATATCAACTAGAATTGGCTGTTCATAGACAATATCAACTATCTGGAGTGTGAGATAACTAAACATAATCCATTGTATAAGATAGTCAATGATTTGTAATTTGTAGCAAGCTCTAGGCAAAAATAAACAAATACTGAACTACACGAATAATTACAACTTAGATCAGTGCCATATTTCCATTGCAGGAGTCAAATTCATAAGCATCTAGAGGTTTATAATAGATTTAATACATCACATATAAAATCCCTGACAATATTGCATTACAACTTTATCAGTATGCATTCTAACCCAAGACTACTTATCAAATCCTTATACAACACATATCCGCCTATAATCCCATTCAAGTATTTTGATTAATTCTTTGAATTAAAGATAAAATAGAATCATACACACTACAATAGTGAGATGGATAAAACAACCCTTAGTTATTTCATTGAAAGTTCAGATATGCATGTACAATGGAGAAACATGAGCTTGAATTTTTATTTCAACTCAAATGCTAGTACTGTTATACAACATTAAATCTCTATGAACTCAAAACCTGTTACATAATGACTCAAAATCTAAATTGCATTTATCTAAAACCATCAGACTTTACAATTCACTCTGCAACTTCACCTAGACTTGACAAAAATTATCTAACTTGCTAACCCGTACTTCTGGCCTTGAAATCCTTCTTATAGAAAATGAAGGAGCAAACAAGCACCAGGCCAGAAAGTATACATGTCACCAGTCAATTGGAGCACCTGGTGATATTCCAAAATTTGTTACAATAGCCACCACCTTGAAAAATATTTTTGTTAAAAAATCATTACAACAACAATCATCCTGGAGCATATTCTCATTCATCATGTCGATGGAGGAAGGTTGATGCAATAAAAAAAACCCACGCGAAACCCACGCCAAGAAAGTCATCCATACAAAACTGGAAACGCTGTAACCGCAACATCTAATTTGCCACCTATCAGTAGCCCACTCTTTTTACTCATCATCATTCAAATACTTAGCCACCCATTTCTGGTATTCTTCGTCAGTTGGCCAGTCAAAATTAATCACCTCTTTTACCTTTGTACTATAAGGCAAATACTTTACCGCTACTTGATTAGCATCTCTTTCAAAATATTCCAAAAATGAGTCAGTACCAATAATCTTATCCATACAATTTACTAACAAATCATAATCTGAGTCATCAAAAATTATTTTAATTTGATTATTGATGACTTTACTTGCTTGATCCTACCATTGTTGGAGTGTTCTGATTTCCCCCTACTCATTAGTTATATCAGGTAATAGTGTGTTACCCCAATTATTGAAGTTCTTTACCAATTCCCTAATCTTCCTACTTAGATCATCTGATAAGGTCTGAAAACCTTGCGATGATTTAACTAATATATAAGTAGGCTTCAATGATTGGGGCCTGCTATTTACATCAAACCTTGAGGCTTTATTCATAACATCTAGATTATTTTCCCTAGGGATCCAATTTTGAATTATTGGAATCACTATCCCCTGATTCCTATCAATATTCTTTATTGCTTCAAATAGCAAAGAATACAAAGAATGTATAGAGAAAAATTTATTATCCACCTTTTCATTTAAATGCTCCAAAACAAGAGTAACAATTTCTTTTTCTTTTGAAAGAAAACCCTCATCTTTTACCCTTAGTGATGTCTATAATTGATCAATTTTTCTACATGAGCTGCCTCTTTGTTGGATCAACAGAGCACTCAGTTTCTTCATCAACTTGTTCTAGAGGAGGGGTAAGAGCAGGATTTTGAATGGGAGACCCTAGTGTAGAAACATTTAGAGAAGCATGAGGCATTGACCCTGCTATGGGAGGTGATGTGCTGGTTCCTGGAGCATTGGATGTTTCCCCAATATGTCTATACTTGAACCTTTCTACTTCAGTTTGTAGCTCAACATTCCTCTGTTGCATTTTACTATATTCTTTAATTAAAATGTTATACTTCTCCATTAGGCTCTTTCTTTCAGCCTCCTCCCTTTCAGTAGTCTTTTGGGCCAGCTTAGCCACATTCACAGTTAAACTAGTGGCTTCGATTGTTGTAGTCTCTGAAACCCTCTTTATTATTAATCCTCCTTTGAAATTTGGATTAATATCAGCAATGTCTGGCTTTCTTTCTTGTGGAGCCAATGCCCAAATTGCCAAGGTTTCATATTCTTCACTGAAGGCAGAGTTTTGTAATGCTACCTTAACTTCTTCTTCAGAATCCAAAAAAGGATTCTTGGACTTTATAATGGCATTGAAAGCCACTGCATCTACGATGTCCCATTCAAGCAAAATCAAAACACCAACTTGATTCACTAGTTGTCTTCCTTCTTCAAGAGTGATATTTTTGAACTCTTCCATTAGTTCAACTTTCACTTCTTCATCATTCTCCTGATCTGAC
This sequence comes from Sequoia sempervirens, assembly GCA_007258455.2. Lineage (NCBI taxonomy): Eukaryota > Viridiplantae > Streptophyta > Pinopsida > Cupressales > Cupressaceae > Sequoia > Sequoia sempervirens. The sequence continues at coordinate 22,119 of VDFB02290698.1, forward strand.
CTGTCATGCCTTAGTTCTCTTCTCTCATTGCATTTATTTTGATATTCCTCAAATTTCATCCTCCATGCCAATTGCAAGAATACAAGAGTCTTTACAAATGCATTGTCATATAAGAACTCCTTGCAAGCCTCCATTCTTGCATCTTGCACTCTTACCCTTCATATCCAAATCAGATAGAACCAATTCAACTGACCTAGGAGGGGATGACATACTAACCTACATGTCTTCATCAGTAACAATAATTTCATCTGTGAGATCCTCAGGTAGGTGATCAGTTATTTTCCTCTTAGGGCTTGGCTCAGGTGGTGGTGATTGGGGACTGTGCTCTGGTGAAGATTTTAATTCAATGATTTTGATAGCCCTAGGTACTTTGAATTTTGGGCTTGGTCGTGAAGGCGCCTTCATTATTTTCTTCCTTTTTCTATCTACTTCTTTCTCATCACTACTAATATCCCTTTTCCTCCTATAGATGGGCCTCCTTTATATAGGCTGACATACTGACCTTGTTTCAATTGGCATATCACTTTGTCCTTGCATATCTAGACTTAGCCTTAAAATATCTTTTTGGTTGTCAAGGTCTCTATTATCTCCTTGAAATTCTTTATTATAAAATCAATTCTCTTGTGGTATGGAGTGAATTCCATCAATGGATCATACTTCAGATCCATTTCATGCACAATATCTAGTAGCTTACTATAATCTATCTACTTTTCCTTGTTCAATTCCTGTCTATTTAAATCAAATTCATTCTTGATCAGATCCTCAGGGAAATTGAACTCATGTGCAAATCTTCCACCTTTTATTATTTGTCTGAAAAGAGTAAAGAAACCTTTAGGATCATGTTGTCGCCTTGGACCAAATCTCAAATGGTAATCAACAAAGAATTTGTCAAAATGTGTCCAGTCTCTCTTTAAAAATGTAAAGTTAGACACTACTGTATAATCAGGGAATAATGTTCCCTTCCCCTTTCTAGTTAGGTTATCTTCTAGTTAGGTTATCTTCATGAATACACCCCATCTTCCACATAACTTCTGCAAACCTTGGTCTTGGTGGCACATTGTATGGCAGTATGTGAGGGGTTCCTTGAAATCCATATATTCTAAGGACAGTACTGATTGGATATGGGATAATGTCACCCCAGTTATGTAAAACTCTCAATTCTAGTTTCCTCTCCTTCGGCCTAAGGAAATCATGCACTTCCTTAGGGATCCTAGGTACATTTACCATCAATCTAGCTCTCAATCTTGTAGCAAAACAATTATCAAATTGCACATAACTGGTGCTTTCCTTATTACAAGATAAATTTGCAGCCCATATCTATACTAGCAATCTTTCTCCATTAACTGATTGTCTTAAGTTCATCTTTTCAGCAAAGAAATCAACATTCCTAAACAAGAACATATGCATCAACATGGAATACCAAAAGAATTGAGTATCAATATCACCATTCTGCAGCTTTAACAGTCCTTCATCTATCCTCTCCACCAAAAAAGAAGCAAAGTCATATGTTATAGAGAAGTTAGGGTGTTGTATTTGCACCCCCATGAACATGTATGCAATCAAAATTACTGCATCAGGGCTAAAACCCAAAATCTGACATAGTGAATAGAAAGTAGCCAGGAAAGGCTTTGCAAAACAATTCAATCTGAAGGGTTCCTAGTCACTAGGGCTGATGTGAAACTGTGAACCCCTGCCTTAACTAGATGAGGTGGAAGTAGCTTAACCCTAAAAAGAGATTTCAATTTTGTATACTTCTGCTTCATTTCTTCAAGATTAATAGGAACCAAGTCATCACTTGGCTCACTCAAATCAAAAGTTTGTTGGATAACATCTTTGTTAATTTCTAATAGAACCCCTCCATCATTATCTCTGATTACTCATGTGATAGGGTCATATCTTTTAGCCACTGCTATAAGTAAGTCCACATCAGTGAACACATTTGGAACAACCAGCTTTCCCATGTCATACATCCATCCATTTGAAAAAGGATGAGGCAAATTCCTCTGTCCATACCATAATCTGAACATTTCTAAGCTTGTGAGTGGAACCCTAGCATCAACAATGTTGGAATTATTACACACTAACCCCTCCCCTAGGATTTTCCCTCGCATCAACACCAAACCTTTCCTTCTTTCATTTGTTGATAATAGAAATTGATCTAAGAAATCATCATACAAGTTTCTTTTCAAATACTCAATGTGGCCAAAGTGCTACTTGGTTGGGGCCATTTTAGACAAACTATGGCCTCACTACAATGTTACACTTAAAGTGGCTATGACTAAGCAGAGATAGGAAATTATAGAGTAAAAATACCACAATTCCTCACAATTTATGATTAAACAATAGCCCTAACAAAACATTTTAATGAACTCAGTGACAAGCATAGCAGACCCCCCTTTCCCAAATTTAGGTGCACAATGACTAGGAAATAGAGAAAATTAACTCACGGATTTTTTCATACAAACTCCAATTTCTGGCAACAGCTGCTCTCAATTTCACCTTTGGCTCTGAAACTATTTTCATGAAATACTTGGATGCTTTATAATACAAATGAGATGAGTAAATTGATTTTATGTCGATCAAATTCTACCAGTGGATGTCTCATCCGCCATTAAAGCTCACTCGTGGGCTGCACAAATGGCTCCAACCATAATTTTATACATATTTAAATTTGAGTCGTTGATCCTTTAGTTTGATCAAATCATCGACGACCATCTTCAAAACAGGCTGACATAATCGCCAACACGGCAATAAAGGGGCCCACTATGTCATATGTCATGAAGGAATGCCACGTGGCAGTTTCCCACGATATCACAATCCTTTGATTTATCATCACGAGATGGCGGACACCGTCGATCTTTTTACCATAAATCTGGTGCAAGGGCACCTTGGCTAATCTCCACCTTCTTGGGAAAAGTTTTGGCTTGTACCTGATTCTGGCCAAATCAGGATTATGTTATGTTTGTTTGGATCCTAGAGTTCTTGTAGAATGAGTAAGTTAGTCATTAGGATAAAATTATCTTAGTTATCTATGTGGGTTAATGTTGTTAATTTTTGGTTTTCCTAAGCTTTGAATAACCTATGTTACACCATGGGTCAGTAAAAGAGTAAAACTCTTATCCTTGTTGCTAAATGATGCCAGTGGACAGCTTGGAAGGCATTTGATTCACCAACAAGGAGTTAGAGATCCAAGAATTCAGGATTGAGGCATATTGGAGGTTGTGGAAAGTTGTTTAAAAGTTGCATGGCAAAATTCAAGGAGTTGCATGTAATTTTGTGATAGGTATTCCTTGTAATCAGGAAAAACCACCGAACCATTGCCCTGAAATGGTGAATATTGGCGTCCAAAGTGTGTGTGCCTCATTGGAGAGAGGAAGAAAGATTGTAAAAACAGCTTTTGGTGTGAATAATTAGAGGGATTTTCTATTTTTTCATGCATTTTTCTGTGTTTCTGGAAAACACAGTGTGTTATGCGCAGAGGGGTTTATTTAAGCCTTTCATACTAACACAACACGTTATATATATTTCAATAGCAGGGTTAATAACTTTACTGATGTGTGATACCCACCTTGCATGTTGATAGCGCGCAGTGTTTAAGATTTAGGAGATTTTCTGTGTTTTTAGAAAACCCCGTGTGTTTTCTGGTAATGTTGACACGTTGAATGTATACTCTGTTTACTATTAGAATACTGTTTATTGTGCATAATCTAACATCTTTCTTCCCGTAGTCAGAGTGTTGTTCTTGGACACATGCATGGTAGGCGGAGATTTGAATTGACAGGGATGCTTGTGACTGTACATATGTTGCTGCCCGTGTGTTTGTGAAGACAGTGAGATAAAAAGCATTGTAAATACCATTCAGACTTGATTTGGAGTCCCTAGAATAGATTTGTGTCATCATTTCATCGTGTGCAGGTGGTTGGGAATAGAGTTATAGTTTAGACTTCATAGAATATAGGTTGGAAAGCATTATAATTGTTGTTTTGAGAGTCAGTCTTTTGTCAAAAGATTTCCCATAGCCACTGACCGCGGGTTCTTCCTGGGACTGGTGAGAAATGGGAGAAGAGACATCTGTTTACATGTATTTTCCAGTAGATAGCATGGGAGAAAGAGCCAAGATGAGTACACCTAAACCCTAGGCGAGCTTAGGACCCGGCTAGGAAAGTAAGGTGAAAAATAAGGAACCTAGGCAGGGGAAAAAGGACATTGTACGGAACCCGTACAGTCCCAGCAAGGGCAGTATAGGAACTTCATAGTCCACAAGGTTTGAGGTTTTCCAAAGTTAAATTGGTGAGAGTTGAGACTCATTAAACAGGGAAACCCTAGTTGTAAGGTGAAATAGGTCTCCTCTCCAAGAGATTTGGAGTCCACTGTACGGAGCAGCTGAGAACCTAAAACTTGTTGCAGGATTTAAAACCCTGAAAAGGGTATCTGGAAACACATATTGTTTGGCAGGTTATTTGAAAGATAAAGGAGAAAAAGTCAGAATACTGACTGGTAAGGGCTACAAGGGATAGTCCCCTCCAAAGGTTGTCTTTTGGAATCGGTAGGAAAGATCTTTGAGGAGCTCACTAGATGACTTCAAAAGGTCATGAAATGTATCAGAGAAGTGTCCCTAACTCCCCTGTAGGTAGCCAAAGCATGGTGCTGAAGATCACATTTAGACTCTTCTAGGTGTGAAAGGAGACAGTAATTTACAAGAAGGTGTTGAACCCTCCACAGTGAAAGCACAAGTAAATAATCATAGGACAGAGTTTTAGCAAGGTTCCATTGTTGAGCCAAGTAAATACAGAGCCTAGATCATTGATAGGTTCTTAGTGAAGGCAGTATAGTGTCTTCTGAAGGTTTGGGTGCAAGCAAGCTTTGGAGGGTTTTGACATACACCAAAATCCTACTCCTTCAAAAATGGTCGTCGTCCTTTCCTTTAACTGTCGAGCAGCTTTTCCCTTAAAATTATAACATCTGCATTGAAATAAAACATGTGCATCTTACAAGCGCATTAGTAATCCACCCCGTAATACATTTAAAAATGGCAAACACTTTCTTCACTCCTTAAGCTTCATTGGATGAGACACATGGTAGGCACCCGCGACATTGCGATCCCAAAATTCTTAATTATAGGATGACGGGCACCGTTAATCTTGAAGAGACAACTCATCAATGGTCACACATATTTAATTTTTTAGGAAGGGCACATGGCATCCACCTATGATATCGCGATCCCTGTAATCCTTGATCGCAGGATAGTGAGTGCCATTGATCTCGTTTCTTTAACATAGTCGCCAGCCATGTCATTAACCTTCGAGCAACTTTTCCAGTGAGATTATAACATATCTGTCGATTTAGAACATGTGCATCTTGAGAACACTTTAGTAATCCACCCCTTAATACATTTAAAGTTGGCTAGTGTTTCCTTTATGCTTTAGGCTTCATCGGATGAGACACGTGGCGCCCACCAGTGATTTTGCAATCAACCCAAGCACTATCGTGAGATGGCGGGGAATGACTCAGATCAAATAGTAGTTGGTCAGCGATAGCTCAAATTTGATCCCTTAGATAGGACACATGGCGGTCACTCGTTATTTCACGATCCTTCAATTCCCGATCACGGGATGGCGGGCACCGTTGATATATATATAGGAAATAGGTCAACGACAACACTAAATCAACCCTTGCAAAATAAAACATTCATTAAAAGGAGAAGTGGGCATTACTAGGCGAACAACAAATAAAAAATTTATATTTATAGAAGAAAAATAAAATAAATTTACAATTTTTTTTATAATTTCACTTTTAACTTTAAATGTATGTTCACTCATTAAGTTGTATTTTTTTTACAATCACATTTTTATTTTAGATGTTTGTTTATAAAATATAAAGATGCATTAAAAATATATTAGAAATATTTTTCTTTATATTATATAACATTCATAACATTAAATTAACATAGAATAATTTCACAATATCACTTAACCAATCAAGAAAAAATTAATCATTACTATGTAACATTATTCTCACATCAAACTAACAAATAAACATTGAAAACAAATTTATTTTTTTATATTATAACATTCATAATTTAAACCTTTTATACACAATATCAAGTTAATTATAAAAAACACATAAAATTATTTATAAGCAACTTAAATTTTTTAACAATTTAATAAAATATAATTTAATATAATTAAGAAAAATTAAATAAGAATTATAGATAAATTTATGAAATATTGATTTACTTATCAAGAAAAAATCAATGATAAATTTACTTATTATAGATAAATTTAATTACCAATCTATTTTAACCATCAAGATGTAGGCATCAAAAATATACTGATTGACATCATGCATCTCATCCTGACTTACTAACATCGTTTCTTCTTAAATCATCCCTCGGTCTAACCGTTTAATCAAATTCCCTTATCTGATTAAATTCATCAATATTCGTCTCTTAATTAAATAAATCATTTTGTCTAATTAAGTCACTTTCTCTTGTTAATTAAATCAATCCACCTGATCTAATTATCCCTATTTAATTAAATAATCAATTTATTTGATTAAATCTCTAAAAGTCTATCCATTAAATTAAATAAATTAAAACCTTATTTGATTTGATCTAACATCATCCCTTTGATTAAATAAATCTATTTTTTTATTTAATTAGCCTCTTATCATATTCCTCTCTTATCTGATTTAAATAAATCCATAAATCTAAGTCAAATAAGTCATATAATCTAATCTCCTATTAAATTAATTAAACCTTGATTAATTTAACCTCACCTCATGTCACATCCTCTAAATAATGCAAGTTGCACATGAAAATAGATTTAATTCATTTATTAAATCCCTATTTTCCCTCACATGGCATCTTTTGGAATATTCCCCTAATTTGAATTCAAAATCCAAGTGGGAATAAGTCCTTCCAACAAGGCATTTAAGATCTCTTACATGTCATTTTCCTTGAGCCAAGTGGCATTTATTGCATTTTCCCCTTCCCTCTTACATGTCATTTCAACAAATTTGAATTTTAAATATTTGCATTTATTGGCACAAACCCCAAATCTTGCACAACCATCATCCATTCATAGTTTGACAAGTGGCACCATATCATTGGATGAAAGTTAGTCCCACATTGCTCAAATTTAGGTTTTCATCCATCTTGAAATCCTATAAATGAAGAGCTCATCTCCTCATTTCATCATCCACATTCCAAGCAAAGTTACCATGCTCAAATATCTCTTGAGCTTCACCATTATCATTGAATCATAGTTAGGTTATTACAGATTTGGCTTGGAGTTCATCATTTCATCATCAAAAGTGGATCAATCTCTCCAACATTTAAAGCTTGCAATCATAGGAATTGGGAAAGGGCCAAATTTCCACATCAAATTGGCACCAATTCCCCCATGGGAACAAGAGTTTGCTATTTAGATTAGGATTTCATCTTTGGTTTATCATTTTATTGTGTTTTTACATATTTTCATTCCTAGTTTGAATTGTAAATGGATTCCATGGGGAATCCTTGTTTATGCTTGCAATATCTAACTTGAGGTGTTTGAATCTCTTTGTTTTGTAGGTACAATAGATTTGGGGTTCACATTTTGGCACTAGAAAGAGGGCAGCATTCCTAAATTCTAACATTTTTTCAAAAATTCTGCGCTTTTCTACACACAGGAAATTCTTACGCGAGCTCCTCAGCGTCACTGTTTTTAGCACTGCAAGCTCGTTAGCATTGTTGTTTTAGCACTGTGAGCTCGCCAATGTCGCTATATAGCACCATGCGCGCATAAACTCTGCCGCTGGACTCATCCTGCCAAGAAAATTCAAATTCCAAATTGCGCCGCTGGACTTGCCGATCTAGATTAGTTTCATAAAATTTCATAACTCTGACGCTTTCGAGAACTATGATGCTAGGTGAAAAGAGCGACACTATTGTGCTCTCTATCCCGACACAGAGCACCGCTGACTGGTAAAGTGGTGCTGTAAGAGCAACGCTAGAAAAAAAAATAGTGACGCCTTCATGAGTTGCGACGCTGGAAGATAGTAAAAGGAAAAAAATAAATTTTTAGCACGTGCTTTAATTAATGATTGCTTTTCCTCTATTTTCTGCTTTTTAATTTCTATGTTTTTTCCCAGAATCTAACTATTTCTTCTTTGTAGGTTGGAAGCCAAAAGCAAAGGAAAAAGGAGCATGGTGATGATATCTTATCTAATCAAAGTGTTTTTAAACACTTAAGTGTTTGTTTAACACTTCTTTAAGGAATTTGTCATCTTTTTCTCTCTTTAGAACACTAGCTTTCATTTGGGTTTAAAAATGATTCTTTTGTTTATTGCTCACAAATGGATTTAAAAAGAACCTTAGGATCTACAACTTACTAGATTTCATTTATGGATTAAACAATTGAACAAATGTGTATCACTTGTCTTTTGGTGCTCTAAAATGAACTCACATATTGCTTTGAAGGCTTAAAAAGAACAAGTGTAGTGTTTTTTGTGAGGGCTTACTTAGGCTAAAGGCATTGGAAAAGGACGTATGCGCATTCTCTCGCGCTTTATAGCGATCTTGAGAATCAAAAGGTCTTTTCCATGACTTTGGGTTAAGACAAAGCAATCACTTCCACACTTCAATTTGAGCTTAAAATTGAACAAACTATTGTGCGAGTGAGAGTGGGGGCATTTTCGCGTACATTCTCTCTCTTTGTTGCTATCAAAGATTGATCAAGTTACGGATTTTTTTCTTCATTCACTTTTGTTTATCTTAGAGGGCCCACCTTGTGGGAAAAAGTAATCACCCAAAGGAATGGCTCAACCGATAACACTCTAAAGCCAAGAGTATTTCCAGCCAGGATATAAATGTGGATATTGGAAGAAATGCCAATATCACACGGTTAACTCTGACAAGATGGATCCGAAAGGGTACTCTTGCCACGTTAGGTCAACTCCTACGAACGGAAAGTCCTTACTAGAACCCATGTGCTAGAATTTTCCAAAATCCTTTATCTATTTGTTGGTGCAAAAACGGTCGTTCTCAAGCCACCCCACACTTTTATGGTCTTTTAGTGGAGATGGAAAGCATGCCATGGGAGTTTCATGGGTGTTGATGCTTGGCTGCCTCGTATAAGTGAGTGCCATGGAGGGGAGCTAGTGGGGTCAAGCATCTAACCATCCGCTAGAGATAAGTGTAGCTGGACTTGTCCAAGTGAGAATCCAACAAATATTATCTTTCACATCCATAAGATTATAATTGTTCATGGGTTGCAAAACACATTGCTTGATCAAAAACATCATGAAAACAAACACTTAGCATTATCCAAATTTCAAACCCTTTTGAAGACAAATACCATTGATTCAATCCATATGTTATTGCTTTCCCTTGGGATTTACATCCTTAGAGGTTCCTAAGCATTGGATGAAAACTCAATTTGTCTTCTTAAGTAAACAATAGAAACCCCTTTCCTTAAGTTCATTAAACTTCCACATAACATATCTTGTGAGGTTTGAAGAAGTTGAGATATTGGACATCTTAGTTTGAAAACCTAATTGAAGTAAGTGTTTTTGGTAAAATAAAGACATTAAGCAAAGCTAAACAAAAAAAAACTTTCATGTGTGTTGAAGACTCCAAATCCCAAAGCACAAATCATTGATTGGAAATCTAAATGTTCAAATCATTTCTTGGTTACAAAGGTCATTAGGAAGCATTTGCATGCTCTTCAATACCTAGGTCTAAGCAAACAAAGTGTATCTTTTTAGGTTCATTTTAGGATCGAAACATATCAAAATCATTTTTCATCCATCCTCCAAAACATCAAAACAAAAATCCATCTTAGCATCACCTTTTGGAAAATCTTGAAATCATCCTTGATACTAGGCTTTGTGGTCAAATCAAAAATTTATCAAAATCATTGAGACAAAATCCTTGAGAACATTTATCAAAAACACCTTTGGTTAGGTATGTGTAGATGCATCCTTTTGCATATACTTAGTCAAAGTTATCAAAATCATCTTGTCTAGCTTAGTGTATGTAGATGAATCCCTCTTCATATGCTTAGTGAAACAATCATCTTGTTTGGATAGGTGTGGGTCGATGCATCCTTCTCCTCACACATATTCAAATTATCATCCTTTGAACAAAGCTATCCCTTAGATCATTATCAAACATCCTAGGGGTCTTTTTGTTCAAAAATCCAAATCCAAATCCAAAATCCAAAATCAAAGGACAAAATCTCAAAATCTCAAAAATCCAAAATCCAAAATCAAAATCCACAAGTCCTAAAAAGCCTAGTGTCTCACTTAAGATTTATCAAAAGCCAAAAAATCCATATCATCCATCCATAAAAACATCCTCATCATTATTGTATCATCACCTTTGATCCTCAAAAGCATCCTAAAACTTTTCACTTTGGAACATAAGATAAAGATCAATCCAAAGAATCAAGAGATTCATCTTCCATATTCTTGAAAATTGATCCTTGTTTTATGGTTCAAACAAGATCTCAATACAAGAAGAGTATGGAAGCCAACAAAGAAACTCCCGCTTCAAGTGACCTTATCCAAACAAACGCATAAATGAATCCCGCAGAATTAAGCAATCCATTGATCCCCTCATTATCCCAAAATCCACAAGAAGAAAATCAAGGGGAAGACCTCACTTTCGAAATGTCTCACGAGGAAATAACAGAAATACTCCAAAATTCGGACAACCATAGAATCATCAACATCATGATGAGACTTAACCCTTCATTGTACATGCTTGAATTAGCAAAACAAGGGGCCAAGTTGCCTTCGGATTTTGATGTGAGTACTATAGTGGATACATCATTTCCTCCAATTTCATCCACCATACCCATCTCATCTACACCTCCATCCCAAAATGTCACCCAAAACATCCCACAAATCACAACATCATTTGCTCCAACACAACCAAATGTCAACAAGGGAAACACATTTCTCAATGCTCTTCAATCACATCCCCTTGTTAACAACCAAAACTTGGACGCAAACACCACATTGGAAAAAAACATACTCAACAACCCATTACACAAAAATGTTCCTCTCACGTTACATTATGACCCATCATCAACATCTTTTCATGGAGCTCCACAAACACCTCTTCTCACAAATTCACAAGAGGAGGGAGATATGTTCGGACTAGGGGGCTTATTCAACACCATAACATTTTCACAACAACTCACACCTCTCACATTTCCACCTCTTCTGCCATTGCCATTATCATCCACATCACTCCTTGGTTTAGGTCTCCCTCCCCTACCAAGTATCAATCAAACCCATATCCCAACCATCAATCAAAATATTGCACCAAACACACAAAATTTGTTGTTGATATCGCAACAACAAAGGACAAACACAAAAGCAATGGAAACATCATTGAATATCCCCCTAACATCACAAGGCATGGTCTCTCAAGGACCAATCACATCAATCACACCCTTAACATCACAAAGCATGGTCTCACAAGGACCAATCACATCGATACTGTGAACCCCTTTGAATCTAGACCTTGCACAAACACAATAAACATGCAAACAATTAGATTAAACACAAGGTTAGAAACAAATGATTCCTCAAGAAATCCATTTGAAATTTGCAAAAGATAAGAAATGAAAATGAAGAACACAAATGAAACAATTAAATCCTATCTAATGCAAACAAACTCTTGATCTCTTGAGGGAGTTGGTGCCAATTTGATGTGGAAATTGGCCCTTTCCAAACTCCTTTTGCAAGCTTGATGATGAACGAATGAAGAAGAATGAGAAGAGAGTGATCCACTTGATGAAGACTTTGAATGTATGCTCCAAGCTAAAATCTGCAAAAAACCTAGCTATGATTCAATGAGATGGATGAGAATTGCTAAGTATTTTAGCATGGTAACTTTGCTTGAGATGTGGATGATGAAATAAGGATATAAGCTCTTTATTTATAGATTGATAAGTTGAAGAGATGTCCAAATTTGATCAATGTGGGACAAAGATTCAATCAATGATATGATGCCACTTGTCAACATGTGAAAGGATGAAGGTTGAGCAAGTTTTGATCCATGTGCAAGTTTGAAATTTGAATTTGATGAGATGACATGTTTAGGGGGGATGAAAAATGAGTTAAATGCCAAGTGGGAGACATGTAAGAGACAATGTAAAGAGCTTTAAATGCTTTGTTGGATGGACAAGTCCTTTTGGGGGGAGATTTCAAATTTGAGGAATATTCCCACTTAGATGCCTTTTTTGAATGAAAATAAGGAATTATTAAATCAAATAAATGATTTAATTGTGCAAGTTGCAAAATCTAGAGGATTTGATGGATTAAGATTATCATTGATCATGATTTGATTAATTTAAGGATATTTAGTGATTTGACACCTGATTTAAATTTTGCATTAATTTAAATAAAAAGAGAGGAATATGATAAGAGGCTAATTAAATAAAGATTTTGATTTATTTAATTAAAAGGATGGGTTAGATTAAATCAAATAAAGTTTTTAATTTATTTAATTTAACAGATAGATTCTTTAGAGATTTAATCAAATAAATTGATTATTTAATTAAATAGGATAATTAGATCATGAATTGATTTAATTAACAAGGGAAAGTGACTTAATTAGACAAAATAATTTATTTAATTAAGAGATGAATATTGATGAATTTAATCAAATAAGGGAATTTGATTAAACAGTTAGACCGAGGGATGATTTAGGAAGAAACGATGTTAGTAGATCAGAGCGTGATATCAATCTGTATATTTTCAATGTCTACAGATACCATTATCCAACATGCAAAACATCAACATAACATCATCATCCACCACCATTCCAAATCCACCACCACCCCCACCACCACCAATATTCACCACATCAAACCAATTTGACGCAACATTACAAGCCGCTTTCCAAAGAGGCTACCAACAAGTGCAGAAACAAAAAGTTGTACAACAAGCCACTCAAGTTGCCAAAGCTACACAAGTCACATTACAAGCGCAACAAGCACAACAAGCCCAAGCTTTATTGCAACAACAACAACAACAAAAAGCCCAAGCTGCATAAGCATTGTAAGCACAAAGAGTCGCTCAAGCACAACTTTTATTACAACAACAAGCCACACAAGTGCAAGCTCAAGCACAAGCTCAAGCTCAAGCACAACAAGCACAAGCTCAAACACAACTTCTTGCACAAGCAGCACAAATGCAAGCATATTAGCAAGCACTAAAACAATACCAAGAGCAGCAAGAATCAACAGAATTGGCAGCCCAACAACAAGCGTTGTGGGAACAACAACAAGCAGAACAAAAAGTGTTGTTGGAACAACAACAAGCACAAAAACAAGCACAACAACAAGCGTTGTTGGAATAACAACAAGCGTTGTTGGAACAACAACAAGTGCAACAACAAGCACAAATCCTAGCGCAACAACAACAAGATCAACAACAAGCATTATTCATCCAAAAGCAAGTAGAAGCCTACTTCACCTGCCACAACATACTGATACCATCAAACAATGCACCAATCAATCCATCCATCCAAACCATGATTGCAACACCTCAAAACACATTCATCCCACCCCCTGATTCACAAAGTGATGTGACGACAAAACTAAGGTTGCTCTCACAACAAGTGCTCGACCTTCAATCAGGGCGAACAACCAAAATGCAAAGCAACTTGTGTCCCTATCCATTTGATAGGAGCCTAGACATGAAACCATTCCCTAAGGGATTTGAGATCCCTAAATTTGACAAATATCTAGGGATGGGAAACCCTGAAGATCACATCAGGGAATTCCAGGTTCATTGCATGGAGGTCGCATATGACGATACTTATCTAATGCGGCTATTCCCTAGGAGCTTGGCAGGCAACGCTATAGAATGGTTCTCTCGCTTACCCTCAGGCATCAGAATATTCTAGGAAATAAGAGATGAATTCATTAGAAACTACGCATGTAACATTACAATGGATGTCAGTCTCGAAGAACTAAACACTCTAAAACAAGGAAAAAATGAATCTTTTGCTTCATTTCTTCAATGATGGCGATCCAAGGCCAATCAGAGCAAGTGGACCATGCCAAAAGAACAACAAGTTTGCACAATCATCACCAACCTTGAAAGTCGCTTGTCATTCCACCTCAAGGTTCAGGGAATCACCACCTATGATCAACTGATCTCCAAGGCGCTTAGCATCAAAAGAGCCCTTGCAACCCAACTCGTTGAATCAACGTCATATCACGAACAACAAAACAATTGCCCACCATCAAATTACAATGATAAACCTCAAACATGGGAAAGAAACAAGAACATTACTAATGATGGTATTATTGATGCCAAGGTGGTCATTAGTGGTCCACGTCAAAACACACCCGCACCACAAAACCAAAATCAATGCCAAACCACTCATCACACAACATATCCACCCAACAACAACCTAACCATCAATAAACTCAATGAACAAAGAGGACCACCCCAACGCAAAACATATCCAAAACGAAAATACACTATGTTGGGGGAACCACTTGAGGACATCATGAAAAAGTTGATTGACGAAAAGCTCATCAAAGCTCCTACCTTCGAGAATTACCAAGAACCCGACGTCAAACCCCCTTGGTATAATGAGAATCAACTGTGTGAATTTCACAAAATCAAAGGTCACACCACAAACAACTGCATGAGACTCAAAAATATCATCCAAGATCTCATTGACAAAAGAATCATAAACGTCGAACAACCTACGGAAAATCAGGACCTAAAAATCTACATGAATCCGATGCCAAACCACCACAACAAAGGGAATAAAAATGACAAAGGGAAGGGTAGTGTAAATCATGTGTACGAAACAATTGTTGCCTCCCTAAATGAAGACTGCATGGTCATCACCATCAAGGGCGCCCATGCCGAATATTGTGGAGTCACCATAAGAGGCGGTAAAGTCACCATTGCAAGATCATCCCAACATAATAGAGTCCCTTCATCAAGAGCTATTTCGTATAGCTACAATGTTGTAGACCAACTCAAGAGAACACCAACACACATCTCCATCATGGAGTTGTTAAAAATATCATCAGCCCATAAAAAGATCCTTGAGGAAACAATAGCCTCATCCATTGTCCTCGCAGATCTCGATGCAGACCAATTCCAAGCTATGGTTGGGAATATCATAACACCTAATCTCCTTACATTCTCGGACCAAGATTTCCTCGCCCAACCATCTCACAACTGCACACTTCATTTGGAAGCCATTGTGAACAAGAGAAAAATCAAAAGGGTCCTGGTGGATGGGGGTGCAGGTTTGAACATCTACTCTCTCAGCCTAATCAAACAGTTGAAAATATTAGAGGATACCATCGACAAAGGTAAAGGCATCACAATCAGAGCATAAGATGACCAAGAAAGAGTGTCTCAGGGCACAATCAAGCTCCCTATTCAAGTAGGGTCAACACTCATGGAAACCACATGTCAGGTCTTGGATCTCGAATTACCATATAATATCCTCCTATGATGCCCATGGATCCATGCAATGAAAGTCGTAGCATCAACCTTCCACCAATGTGTAAAATTTACACATAATGGATAAGAGGTTACCATTCATGGAGATCCTAAACCATTTTCATATTGAAAAAATCTTGAGGCCAAATATTACAAAATCCCCCAAGTGCCAAAGAATGATGAGGGCCCATCCACACCATACATCGACCCCGCCACCCTCGCATCCACTTTTGTGACAAAGACACCTACCATCCCTACCATTCCCACCATCTTCGACATCAAGCTCATCATCTAGGAGGATTATTGTGGAAGTTATAGGATCCCTAATAATGCTTTTGTGATAGGAGAGTTACCTCAATCTCCTAGATCACGGGGACGTCCACAAGAAAACCAAATGTCTACATCACAAACCTATCCTGAAGACTATCCAGAATTCACAAGATGGGTAGACCTTGGCCATGAGGTTATTGAAGTAGATCCATCTCACATGTTGTATCGAGATGAAAGATCGACACCTGAATTACCAATGGATGAAAGAAACAGGGGCCTACAAATGATGTTTGCAATGGGCTACAAAAGAAACCAGAGATTGGGACAAAATGACAACGGCCTCATAATACCCATCATGCTAGAGACACGACCCCTAACAAATCTTAGTCTTGGATGTACCCCTCTGAGAATAACCATATGTGGCTGAGGTACTTCGGTTAGAGTCGCTAATGTCTCTCCTCAGCCAGTGCTAGTACAAGTACACTCACCAATAGTCACAGGTAGCGACACACATAATTTCATAACTGAGCCCTATATTAGTAGCGACGACGAAGATACCTTATCCAATCTACCTAGGCTATTCGAAGATACCACCCTGTGTATGATTAGTACCATATCCTTTGAACCAGATAGTCAAAATCATGAGATCTGCCTAGTCTACCCCCAATTGATCAACTATGACCAACGAGGACCACCAGTTCTCGACACATTCAAAAATGATGAAGCGCTCTTAAAATTCATGGGATTGAGAGATAACATTCCAGATGGAGACCATAAGGCAGGGTTTATAATGGAATTAGACACACATTCTTATTACGAGGAAATGATTGAATCCTTTAGTCACAAAAGTGAAAAACTAAGAATCATATCCAAGTCCTTGAGTGAAAACCACATTGTGGCACTCTCTGACAACAAAATAGTAAAAAGAAAGGACATATCCAATGGTGATAACTTCTTTGAGGTGCCTGAGGATGAAGGATTCAATCTTCCCCTAAGAGCTATTCATCAAGAGAAGTTAGCAATCTTAGCCGAAAAATGCAACCGAGTCAACATAGGAACAAAGGAGACCCCGCATATCACATTCTATGCGGAATCACTATTAGCAGAAGAGCAAGAACTCCTAGCAGCATTCTTAAGGGAAAGGAAAATAAACTTTGCATGGAGTTATGCTGACATGCCAGGGCTAGATCCAGAGACTGTGGTTCATCATCTAGCAGTGTATCCAAAGGCAAAATCGGTCAAACAAAAGCTTCGAAAAATGCATCCTCAAATCGCTCTATTGGTCAAAATGGAACTCAAAAAGTTTTTAGATGCAGGATTTATCCGACCAATTGATTATCTAGAATGGGTGTCAAATTTGGTACCTGTGTCAAAACCTGATGGAGCCATCAAAATCTATACGGACTTCAAAGATTTGAACAAGGCATGTCCCAAGGATGATTTCCCACTTCCCAACATTGACATGATAGTAGACATGACAGTAGGGCACGCGATGCTATCATTAATGGACGAATTTTCAGGATATAACCAGATCATGATAGAAAAGGAACATCAACATAAGACAACTTTCACTTGTCCATGGGGGACCTACTGCTGGAACATGATGCCATTTGGTCTAAAGAATGCAGGAGCAACCTATCAAAGGGCCATGACACTAATATTCCATGACATGATTCACAAAACAGTCGAAGACTATGTTGACGACATTCTAGCAAAATCAAGAAAAAGACAAGATCATATAGCAACCCTAAGTGCTATCTTCGATAGACTGGAGGAATACAAACTTAGACTAAATCCCAAGAAGTGCGTCTTCGGCATATAATCAGGTAAACTGCTAGGATACATAGTCTCCATGAGGGGTATCGAGGTGGATCCGGCAAAGTTGAAGGCAATCCTCGAGATGGAAGCATCAAAAACATTAAAGCAACTAAGAGGCCTCTAAGGCCGACTCCAATCCATCCAACGATTCATAGCGCAACTGGAAGACAAGCAAAACCAATACTCTCACCTACTCAACAAGGGGGTAGTGTACAAATGGGATGTGAAATGTGAAGAAGCATTCAACAAGATCAAGGAAAACCTATTGACACCACCAGTGTTAATGCCACCTATCCCAAAGAATCCATTGATCTTATATGTGTCAGCAACAATAGCAGCCCTTGGAGCTCTTCTTGCTCAACATGATGAAAACGGAACAGAGAGGGCCATTTACTATATCAGTAGAACAATGGTCGGTCATGAGCTAAATTACTCATTTATTGAGAAAGCTTGCATCGCAATAGTGTTTGCATCTCAAAAATTCAGACATTACATGTTGGCACACAAGATAAAGCTCATTGCGAAAATTGATCCCCTCAAGTATCTCCTATCAAAGGCAATGCTCACAGGCAGAATGGAAAAATGGGTAATGATATTGTCAGAGTACGTCATTGAGTATGTTGAGCGAAAATCCATCAAAGGTCAAGTTATTGCAGATCAACTAGCAGAGGCACCTATTTATGTGGAGAATCCTCTTGTATCTAAATTTCCAGATGAATCCATCTTTAACCTCAACGTAGCGGACCACTGGAAACTATATTTCGATGGTTCATACACCCAACATGGATCAGGAGCTGGTATTTTCTTCATCACTCCACAAGGGGACTGCATATCGAAGTCATACAAATTGGCATTTCCTTGCACCAACAACATAACATAATACGAGGCTTTGACTATAGGTCTTAGGATAACGGTGCAATGGAATATAATAGTTCTCAAGATATATGGAGACTCTCAGTTGATCATAAATCAGGTCAACAATGAATATCAGACTAAGGATGACAAGCTAACCCCATATAAGAAACTGGTGGACTTTAAAGGAATCCTTCATTGACATAACATTTGAGCAGATTCCAAGAACCAACAACAGAGCAGTTGACACCATGGCTACAATTGGGTCTCTATTAGACATCCCTCATAACATACCGAAATATGAATTTATGATCGAGAAGCTTCTCGTTCCCACATTTGAGGTACCAGAATCAGAATATGTGTGAAATCATTGGTCCTGGCGATCCTTGGTATCATGACATCTATACATATCTTCGAATAGGAGTCTTACCCACTGACCTACCATCGAGCCTAAAATGAACCTCTATAAAAAAGGCATCCAGATTTGTCATCCTAGGTGATACCTTATACCGTAGATGCATAGAAGGTACCTTACTACGCTATCTAAATGTTGAGGCATTAACCGCTCTAACCGAGGTTCATAACGACATATGTGCCTCACACTCGAGCAGAATAACCATCGCCAAGAAACTGCTGAGGCTGGGGTATTATTGGCCCACAATGGAGTGAGAAGCACATGATCATACTAAAAGGTGTTTACAATGTCAGTAGCATGGGGACCTCATCCATGCTCCAGCTCAAGAGCTTCACCCGATTATCACACCATGGCCCTTTTTGCAATGGGGACTTGATCTCATTGGGAAAATCTCACCCACCTCATCCAACGGCCATAAATTCATCATCACTACAACTAAGTACTTCACAAAGTGGGTGGAAGCCATACCCATGACCTATATCACTAGAAAGCAGATCTCAAAATTCATCCTGAACTATCTCATTTGTTGTTATGGTGTTACATAAGCCATTATCTCGGATAATGGGACACCATTCAAGAACTAGGAGATTCGTGACTTGCACGAGAAATTCAAAATCTAGCATTGCTTCTCCACCCCGTAATATCCCCAAGGCAATGGCCAAGCAGAAGCCACAAACAAAACCATCCTCAAAATCCTCAAGAAAATAGTCAATGATGCAGGTCATGACTGGAACTTGCAGCTCAATCCCACCCTCTGGGCTTATCGAACCAGCATCCGCACACCCACTGGCGCCACCCCATTCTCCTTGGTCTGCGGATCAAAAGCCGTACTCCCCATTGAGATCAAGCTCCCATCTCTCAGAATATCATTGCAAAATCTCATCACTGATGAAGACTATCGGGTATCAAGATTAAACGAGCTAGAGCTACTGGATGAGAGATGCATAGATGCTTTGAATCATCTGCAAGTCTACCAAAATAGACTCAAATGGAGCTACAACAAGAAAATTAGAAGCAAAACTTTCCAAGTCGGAGAACTGGTCTTAAAAGAAAATCAGAAGAATGTCCTGAATCCCAGGAGCAAAGGCAAGTTCGAACCCAATTGGTTAGGGCCTTTCATTGTCACAACAAGCTATAAATTAGGGGCATATCAGCTATCAACACTTGAAAAGGAACCTCTGCAAGAGCCAATAAATAACTCCCATCTCAAAAAGTTATATGCCTAATTCTTTCAAGGTATAAAACCAAAAAATCAAAAAATCAAAAAAAGTCCTGAAAAATGGTTACTTCTGCGAAAACCTGGCAAATAGGCATCTTGGTAACAACAAAAAAAAAATTCAAAAAAGCAAGAAAAATTAAAAAGAAAATAAGAAAAAGGATCAAAAAAATCATCCTCTAGTGAAAACCACTTTGGTGGCACTTTGGGCAAGTACCTTGGTGAAAACCTAGCAAACAGACGCCTTGTGTAAATAAGCACTTTCCATCCACCAGGATCTTTATGGCTTGACCTGCATCATCCCTCTATTTTGCTTCCATCATCCATTACATTTAGGTCTCCATCCATCACACATCCATTCGCATCCGCACCATAGCTTGGTCTTGCGTTTGTATCATGATTCCTCCTAGTACTACTCAGCCCATCCTCAAGGTCAGTTTGTCCTACCTTTATTGGGGTAGTCTATTGCATCACGATGGGGGCACATTCTCATCATATTAGATTCATGTATGATCTTAAAGTCCTCAAAATCAGAAAATCAAAAAACATCAAAACATCAAAAAATCCAAAAACATTCAAAACATATCAAAATCCAAAAATAGGTCAAAAAGTCATTCAAAAAACCAAAAACAAGGTCGTCTTGTCGAAATACGTCGTCTCTGAGCTTGAACGTAGGCAAGGTTGATCTTTGATCATCCCCTGAGACATTTAGGTTAGTCCTATAGGAGTCCATCATAATAAGTTGACATTTCATCATGTATATTATCATCTGTAAATCGGTCGAGTTGTCAGTCGAACTACGTGGTCTCTGCATGTATAACGTAGGCAAGGCTCATCTGTCGATCAGCCCCCGAGACCCCTAGGATAGGTCTTCAGGTTAGTATCTTGGTCAAAATCTCAGAAAATCCCAAAAACATTGAAAAAATAAAAAAAATCAAAACATTCGTAAAACCTCAAAAAATACCAAAAACAGCCTCAAAACATTTCAAAAACATAAAAAAATCCAAATATTTGAGAAAACCCATCTGCTTCATCTCGCTTGCACCTGCAATAAACACCACTCATGATAAACTGATCATCATCCTCAACCTTTGGTAAAACAATTGGAAACAAGTCTGGCAGGTTTAAAAGTAGAAATCAAAAGTGTCAAGTCTTAAGTCTAAGTCAGTGAATAAACAAATTGGTCATCTCTTCATATCGGTAACACCATCATCTGAATTTTTCCCATATCAATCATCCCTCATAAAATAAATGACATGCCACCATCCACTAACATGTCCTAGGATGCATCCTTCCTACAATGGGCATTATCTTTTGGCAATAAGTTTCGCTTATCATCCTTAGAAAACACATCCTTTTCCATTAGCGGTATTGAAGAGCATTACTTTGTTTATTTACTTGGTCTTTATCTTTTGACTTATCTTATTTTGCGCTCATTCCAAGGACATCTCAATGATATCCCAAAACAACAGATTTAGAGAAATAGGAATGGGGCAATGATCATTATCTTTTGTCTATTGTGCTTGTTGGATGTTCTTGTAATATAACCTCGACGAATACTTGCTTTGTTAGGCATATATGGAAGAGGTCTAGGGAAACTTGTTGACTATTATAGGGATAGGTTTACCTTTCTGTGTTTTGGCCCGAGATGTCTGAAACTTCTGAAATACATCCTAGCAAGGTTTCTGTATGTTAGGTGTGAACAAGAATACTCCTATCTGATTGGTGAGTCAAAGTCCATCACACTAAGTACCACGCCATCCTAGTTTTCTATACCTTGATGCATAGTACCACGTGTGTTATCAAACATAAGAAAATTTGGCCCTTTAAAAATCCCAATTCCTCGGCAAGTAATCATCATCATCATCATCATCATCATCATCATCATCATCATCTGCATTTGTGTCATCGTGCGTCTTGTTGAAATGACTTCTTATTTTCTTACTAACCACGCTAACCAGGTACTATGACAGTTGATCATCATCATCATCATCACCATCGATCCTGCATCCATACATCATTAGCATATTACATAAGCACATCATATAGACATCATTAGCACATTGCATTGCATATCATATAGGAAATATCACATTCTCATCATCATATAAACAGGTGCATCCATATCATCACATTTCACCCATTACATCACATCTCATGACATTACATTGATCATTGCATAAGCATTCATTTACATTGCACAACATGAACATTATAATCATAAACAATAGGAATATAAGCATTCAATTCATTACACATCAACATGTCATCGCATTAACATTGCATCACATACATCATCATATCACATCCACCCATAAATCATCGCATATATAAGCATTTTTTTGCACATCATTGCATATACCATAAATCAAATCATTTCAAATATCACATTTACATAAAATAAATCATCATATAGTTAACATCATTGCACATCATATCATAGGCCATAATCAAATGCATAAACGTCATTCAAATTAAATAACATATAAAAGAAGAATCATACATGCATAAATAAAGTACGCATGGCATCGTATCAAAATACGCTCATATATATTGTATCATCTGTATCACTGTCATAGTACAAAGGAATAATGGTTGGATCACTATATAAGTATGTCAATCAATACAAAATGCCCATTGGGGCTATAAAAAATAAGCCCATAAGGCACCAAAAATGTGTATCATCTGAATCACGGTTGATCTTCGTGGATGCTACCCTCACCCCTATCATCATGACCCTCTGGTGGTCTCTGAATGGCCCGCTCTAAGTACTCTGGAACCCAGGCTTCTCTAGGTACGTGGTCGTGATAGGCTCGACGGTAATACGCTGCCTCTCGAACGACCTCCATGTAAGATTTGATCGGCACTGTACCCTGCAAAGACGAGGCGACTGTCATGCTCTCTATCTGCTACCTACGGCCCAGCTTTGTAGCTGCCTATAGCTCTACGACCTGTCGCTGCTGCACAGCCTAGTCTCTCTTCGCTTTGAGCTACTCTCTCTCAGCTCGTGCTTGGTCTCGCTTGGCCGTCACTGCCTGTACTTGTGCCTGTAGCTTAAAAATCAAGGCATCCCGTGCATCTACCTGCCCTGTTGGCTGTGCCTGTGGCTGTACAGGAACCTGAACCTCACCCTCGGCTCGTGGTGGTGGGACTGGCAGATCCTACTGCTGGTCCTACATGGGGACATCTCCGTGATCTGGTGGAACTGGGGGCATCAATGGTGGATCTTATCAGATCACGACCCTGGGACCTCATCCTCGTCCTCTACCCCTACCTTTGACCCTGTGTGCATCTGGATCCTCACCTGGGGTAGTCAACTGGAGAGGAGGTCTGAACCAGTCTCTGTAGGCTTGTGTCATCCCTGGGTCTGGTAAGCCTTGATCGTAAGCCCAAGGTCAGGCCACCAACTACTGGAAACTGTCAACTACCTCCGCAGTAGGAATGTCGGGCCCTCATGATGTCTGTGTCTAGCTCCGAGCAAAGATGGCCACCTAACCATCATCAGGCCGATCCTGCGGCTCCCCAAATTGACGTAGTACACGCCCGGGAAAGTATCTCTCTATCATCGTATGCTCTTGGCCCTACATGTATCTATCCTACTGGCAGTAGAAGAGCTGGTCTACATCATCAGCCCATCTAGGCTGATTGAGGTATGGTCTCCATGTGAATACGAGCATCTCGTCTATGACCCGCATCCAGTGGGGGATCCCATGCTCTCTAGTGTGTGTAAAGGACACACCCCCTCTGTATCGTGCCACTAGGGCATCCTCTGCCCCCATTGGAACTGAAACGACCCATGGACGTAGCACAGAAATGTGCTCCCACACCCAAACATGTAGAAGTGTCACCCCAACTCCCAGTGCTCTGCCATCCATGTATGCGTACTCATGGAGATCCCTATCAAGTGAAGCCAAAAGGACAGGCCCCATGCGAATCGAACCGGCCTATCCTGGACCATCCTCTCCCAGCAGTATCCCCATCTAGGACTGAAATACCACCCTCGTCGGTCTGGGGCAACCAAACCTGAAATGATCATCGCGATCGCCCAGCAGAAGGGAGGTGCTATGACTCTGTACCTCTCCAGCTCAATCTACCCCTTGCAATAAATAATATCCCATATGGTGAGGACTCGGGTGCAACAATTGTGTCCATCCTCCATGTCATGGATCACCCAGCGGCCATGAATAGGCAACTGTAGTATATGCCAAACATCCTCCAGTGTAACGGTCGTCTCACCAGTGGGAAGTTGAAACGATGATTTCTCGCTGTGCCATCGCTCCGCCAGCGTTGACAACATCCCAAGTTGTGTGCGCACAGGCGCTGCATACGCAATGTGCCATAGTCCTGCGACTCCCAGTTGGTCCTGGTCCCTATCACTCAAGTCTCGTAGGACGCTCGCCAAATCCCGTGACCGGTGCTCCCACGAATAAAGCTCCCTAGGTCCGTCTTGCATCACGCAAAGTCAACATGTTAATTTTTTTTGAAAAATTCCTAACCCGACACTCCAAAATCGTTCCCAGTAGCGTACTTTGTGAAGGCATCACAGTTTGAGTTTTCTTAAACTCCAACGTTGGACCTGGATCTTCGATAAATCGAGCCGCCGCGGTGTAGTTTAACCCCTAGCGTCGCAATTTCCTCAAAAAGAGCATCCTCGTGACGCACTTTGATCAAAATAGCCTATCGAGTCTGAGCCGACCCGACCCCAGCGGTGGAGTTTTTAAACTCCAAATTGCACTGCTGCAGCGCTAAACAACACTGCTGCAGCGCAAAATTCCCAAAAGTGGTGCACTTCAAACACTGAGCGATGCTATAATAGTGCCGCTGGAGGCGAGTTCTCCCTAAAACTAGTAATAAATGCACTAAAATGAAAAAATGAAGCTTCAGTTAGGGTCACATACCGGGGCACTGAAGCCTGGTGGCCGCTGGTAGGTCCGGACTCAGTCAAAAATATGCAGAGGAAGCTATCGTTGCGCCATATCGTTAGGAGGTCAGAGCTCAAATCTCAAGGTTCAGTTGTAGAGGTGTGTGGAAATGAATTGAAAGTGACCCCTCGAGCCCCTTTTTAGCCTAAAAATTAGGGTTTTTAGCCCTAATTGGCTGTCCTGCTAGGGTTTTGGACCCCCAAACCTATTTTTGTCCATTTGAGGCTTGTTTTTCATCATTTTATTGTGTTTAGACATGTTTTTAGCCTCCCAGACCCCTTCCAGACCTCTCAGGCACTTTGTCACCTTTTTTTCACAAGATCACCCAAAAAATGGAAATTTTCATTCGATCTCTCGAGGGGGCATTATAATGGCATGTTTTCCCTCACCATGCAGCAGTGGGGCAAGTTTTTAAATGTCAAAATCTTTGATTGAGACCGTTTATTCTTTGAACCAACGCAACGAGTGCATTACTTCAAAGAGGGGCAAAATGTAGGCATCAAAAATATATTGATTGACATCATGCATCTGATCCTAACTTACTAACATCGTTTCTTCCTAAATCATCCCTCGGTCTAACCATTTAATCAAATTCCCTTATCTGATTAAATTCATCAATATTCGTCTCTTAATTAAATAAATCATTTTGTCTAATTAAGTCACTTTCTCTTGTTAATTAAATCAATCCACCTGATCTAATTATCCCTATTTAATTAAATAATCAATTTATTTGATTAAATCTCTAAAAGTCTATCCATTAAATTAAATAAATTAAAACCTTATTTGATTTGATCTAACATCATCCCCTTTGATTAAATAAATCAAAATCTTTATTTAATTAGCCTCTTATCATATTCCTCTCTTATTGATTTAAATAAATCCATAAATCTAAGTCAAATAAGTCATATAATCTAATCTCCTATTAAATTAATTAAACCTTGATTAATTTAACCTCATCTAATGTCACATCCTCTAAATAATGCAAGTTGCACATGAAAATAGATTTAATTCATTTATTAAATCCCTATTTTCCCTCACATTGCATCTTTTGGAATATTCCCCTAATTTGAATTCAAAATCCAAGTGGGAATAAGTCCTTCCAACAAGGCATTTAAGATCTCTTACATGTCCTTTGCCTTGAGCCAAGTGGCATTTATTTCATTTTCTCCTTCCCTCTTACATGTCATTTCAACAAATTTGAATTTCAAATATTTGCATTTATTGGCACAAACCCCAAATCTTGCACAATCATCATCCATTCATAGCTTGACAAGTGGCACCATATTATTGGATGAAAGTTAGTCCCACATTGCTCAAATTTGGGCTTTCATCCATCTTGAAATCCTATAAATGAAGAGCTCATCTCCTCATTTCATCATCCACATTCCAAGCAAAGTTACCATGTTCAAATATCTCTTGAGTTTCACCATTATCATTGAATCATAGTTAGGTTATTGTAGATTTGGCTTGGAGTTCATCATTTCATCATCAAAAGTGGATCAATCTCTCCAACATTCGAAGCTTGTAATCATAGGAATTGGGAAAGGGCCAAATTTTCACATCAAATTGGCACCAATTCCCCCATGGGAACAAGAGTTTGCTATTTAGATTAGGATTTCATCTTTGGTTTATCATGGGTGAAGCCACAATAGTGGTTTACAATTGAAGTGAGGAAGGAAAACTCACAGAAAATGAATGCATGGAAAAAATATTGATTTTAGGGGTTCGTATGAACATACTAGTTTGACCGAACCCATTAGGGGTTCACTAGAACCTGGGTTCGGGCGAACCCTTTTAATGCTTTCCTGCCAAAAATGAAAACAAAAGCCCTTATAAAAGGGAGGTTCGAATGAACCAGGGTTTGAATGAACCCTGGTTCGAGCGAACCCCTAGGAGTTCGCTCGAACCCCTGGGGGTTCATTCGAACCCCCCTTATTCCTCATCCCTCCTTTGAGACACCAAAAAACCCTAAATTTTTGCACTTCAAAGCTCGGGTTGATGATGAAAATGGAGGAATCTTCACAAACCCAATTGGAATCAGGTAGTCCTCGAAACAAGCTATCCAACGAATATAATCTTAATATGTTTTGGTTTTATTATGTATTTGTTTTTTTAGTTTTATTAAACATAGGTTTTTCATCAAAAATGAAGGTCTATGTTCTGCACATGTGAAAAAATAGCAGATTATCAAAACAAAAAATTGAAAAATATGAGTGCACCAGATATTTAAGTCCTTGATCCAACCAAAAAATAAAAATTGAATTTTGATATATACAAAAAAAGTTGTGTTATACGGTCGTGCTATGTCTGAATTGTAATTGGTTTGACTTCGAAACTTGATTAAAGAAAAAATATTCAATAAAAAACTATCTAACCAAGTGGAGGCACTAGATATTGGAGTTAAGAATCTAAATTCGAAAGAATTAGAATTTTATCCTTCATGGAAAAAAAGTTATGCGTTATACGGTTTGCGTCACTTTTTAAAAGTGTTGTTTTTTGAAAGAAACCAGTTTTCGTGGGAGATGGAAAAAGAAGTGTAAAATGATTCCAAAAATTTTGAAAAAAATATTTTTAGAATCTACAGAAAAAATCTGATGAGACTCTAGTTTACATTATCTTCAAAATTTTCACGGTTTAGCCGCTATAGCTTCCCGAATGTGAAGATTTAGTTAAAAATAATAATTTCAGTGTCCAATTTGGCCAAAATTTGTAAACCACTATTGTGGGATCACCCTGATTTTATTGTGTTTTTGTATATTTTCATTCATAGTTTGAATTGTAAATGGATTCCATGGGGAATCCTTGTTTATGCTTGCAATATCTAACTTGAGGTGTTTTAATCTCTTTGTTTTGCAGGAACAATAGATTTGGGGTTCACACAAGAAAAAATTAATCATTAGTGATTGCAACATTATTGGCACATCTTTTAAATTGACAAATAAACATTGAAAACACATTTATTTTTAATATTATAACATTCATAACTTAAACCTTTTTATACACAATGTCAAGTTAACTATAAATTGTATAGAGTTTAGATTTGCTATATCTCTCATATATCAACATAGGTAAATTTGAAAATATTTTAAATTATATAATTTGAAAAAAATTGAATGAATTTATAGAAGATTATTTTTATTAAAGTGATAGAATCTAATCCCAATACTAACATTAATTATAAGTCTAACCATAACCCCAACCCTAAAACTAACACTAATTAACTTCAAACCAAACTCTAATTTTATATCCAACCCTAAACATAACTATGATTCTAAAACTAACATTAATGAAAACCCTAATTGAACCATAACCCTAACCCTAATACTAATGCCCCAATTGAACCCTAACACTAACCCCAAGCTCTATCATAGAACCTTAATATTTACCCCCAACCCCAACCCTAATCCTAATTGAATCCTATACCTAATTTTAATTAAAGTCTAACCCTATTTGAACCTTAAACTTAATTGAACTCATGTTTAGGGTTAGGGTTCAATTAAGGTTAGGGTTGAATTATGGTTATGATAAGAGTCAAAATTCAAATAGGATTATGGTTGGAGTTTAATTAAGGTTGCTATTCACTTAGGGTTAAGGTTCAATTAGTATTCAATTTGGGTTAGGGATCAATTAGGGTTATAATTCAATAAGGGCTTAATTAAGGCCGTGGTTGAGGTTAGTGTTAAATTAGGGCTAGGATTGGAGTTAGGGTTCAATTAAGGTAAGGGTTATTGTCTATTTTAGGGTTAGGTTTCAATTAGAGTTCTCTAGGGTTTTGATACAATTATGGTTAGGTTTCAACAATACCTAGGGTTATGATTACAGTTCAATTAGTGTTGCAATAATAAAATTTTCCATAATGATATGGAAAGGTATTCAATTAAATTCATATACAAATGAAAAAATAAGAATTGATAATTAAGAATTCTCTAGAACTAAATTTATAACAACAAATACAATCCTTAGCTTAATCATTTGTTCTTTGTTAGGGTTGGGATAAGAATTTAACGGGGCCAACCGAGACTTAGGAAATAAAACCTTGCAGAGGAAATAAAGTATTAAAATCAAAGTTGGGTTTTAATTTTAATCCGGTGATGTAAGCCTAAGCCATTAACTCCAGTGGTCATGTCGCTGATGACTTAGCCAAAGCCTTTCATTAAATACTAACCGTGCAATGTGTAGGTTTTCTAGATTCAAAGATATGGGAGAAGATCTCGATCATACCTGCCAACTCGTAGACCTAAGGTGTCACCCTATTATTTGGCGCGAGGTTAGCAAAAGGCAAATGTGTGTCCTGTATGGAATGTGGGGCCCAATCTCCACTATTGAGCTCATAACCCATGGTTTTAGATCAACAACCAAGATCAAAAGCTAATGTAAATCTTTTTTGTTCCCTGCTAACTCGCAGGAGGAAGATGAAGGTTGGTTAAAAGCCATGAGGTCAAGGAGATTGTGATGCATAGCTCCAACCGTTCAGTTTGCAAAGTGAATAGGACTTGCCGACATGGTAGTTGGTTTCCGAGATGGATTAATGTTATTGGTCATGAGGAAGGTGAACGATGCTTCGTTGGATGTCAAACTGAGTTAGCCCGAGATAAACCGTTTAATCTGCCAACTCTTCAGGAGATTAGCAGACAGTATTCAAAGTTGGAAAACGACACATGGTGTTCATTTTATCGTACAACTAGTGAAGCATTAAAGAATTATTCCTTGCTTGTGTAGTCACATTGATCTCAATCTGTGTGAAGATGTTGTTGTTGGCAATCACGAAGGGTGATCTTTGGATTCTCATGCAACTCTAGTTAAACGGTGATAGTACATACGCCACCAAATTGCCATGTTTGCACATGCATTTTTACTAAGTATTGATGAAGGGAGCAAACTGATGAAAGCTCTAGCTAGGTTTTGAGTTGAATATATGGGTAGAAAGATAGTTTTGAGTTGAATATATGGGTAGAAAGATATATGTCCTCTGATGAGGAAGTGATATCTGTGGTGCCATTGGCTGTTAAAACCCCAAGCAGACGGAATCGAATAGATAGATTGTTTTGAGTTTTGGATGAATATATGCAAATTATCTTAAATTGTATGCAGATATGACTTATGAGCATGAATAAACATATAATTCTAATATATTTTCTCTCCTTATGTGTATTTGAGTGAATTTTGAATGAAATGTTAATGATGTTGTCATTCTTCTTTTGAGAATTTGTTCAATTGTGTGTCTATGTTTTGGGTAGAATTCAATTTTAAAATGTTGAGGTTTCATATTTATATGTGTGAGATTGATCTAATATTCCAGAAAATGAATGTTAAAATATCATGAAAAAAATGGGCATAGAATGAATGTAGAAGTAAAATTATATTTGCATATATTCATAAAATAAGATCTAATAAACAAAAATATATGCAATTAAAAATAAAGGAAAAATAATTCAACCCAAATTTAGATAAGAGAATAATTAGATTATATGATAACTTTAAGGCTAGGGTTAGGGTTTGATTAGGATTAGTGTTTGCTTAGGGTTATGATTAGAGTTATGAATCTACAATTAGGGTTCAATTAATGTTCACTTAGGGTTTCTTTCTTGGGAGAATTTTATTGAATGGTAAGTGTATTTTATAAATTTAATATGTCAAGAATTAATTTTAGATAATACTACATGTGGGTTTTCATATGGTATTAAATTGTAGATTAAAATTGATAATAGATTTCCTTCTTTCTTTTGCATTGTAAGCTACCATAATATATGGCCTTAAAATCCTATTCATATTTTCAGCTTTTCTAAACTATACAACACGACATCCAACAAAAAAATTGTTATGCATTTTTTCCAAGCACAAATCCTTGGAATTCTTAATGTGTTACTTAGGTTAATTCTTTATTGCATTAAATAAATACACACTAATATATATTATGGATTTGAGGGAAAATATTAAAATATTTATATATATAGAAAAATTTAAATGCAAGGGATTCAAGTACACACCTTTGCTTTTGTTAATGTTGATTAAGATACAAATCTTGATGAAGTGCCAAATTTGATGACATGATATAAAAAACTGGAATATATTTGCTCTATGTGGCACTTGAAATTTTGTACAAAACTATAACTAACTCTACGTCAAATTTGTGACTTTGGACCTATTTTGCATCAATAAATATGAGCTTTGACACATACCTCCTAATCTAGCATACAATATGTACTTAAATGCTCAAAATAGTTGGGAGTAGTGTTGAGATTGGTGGATCTTTGGGAAGGTCCAATGCTTCACCTTTGTATCTCTCCCTATAGATAGAGGTAGAGATGAATGTAGAATGAGA